>JAVQJF010078747.1:0-36363 GCA_036023855.1 Gadopsis marmoratus | reverse complement strand
TCACATGAAGAGACAGAAGGATTTGAGGAAGCCTACATCCACAGAAGATCTGTGGTTAGTTCTCCAAGATGTCTGGAACAACCTACCAGCCGAGTTCCTTCAAAAACTGTGTGCAAGTGTACCTGGAAGAACTGATGCTGTTTTTAAGGCAAAGGGTGGTCACACCAAATATTGATTAGATTTAGATTTCTGTTCTGTTCATTCACTGCATTTTGTTAATTGATGAAACTAAACTATTAACGCTTCCATTTTTGAAAGCATTCTTAGTTTACAGCATTTATTCACACCTGCCTAAAACCTTTGCACAGTACTGTACATGACATAAGTCAAAATTATTCAACATCTTATATGAAAACTGTGTGAATGTGAAAATTTAAAGGCAACAGATGTCTTTTTGATTGTGAGGGATTTAAATTCACTAGTGTGACTCCGAAGGAGACAGTTATGAATAAATATGCATGTAATGTGTATTTGCATGCATGGGGGTGCCCTTTTTGCACAGTGCCTCTGTTCAAAAAGTAAAATAAAAACCACTCATTAAAATGACATGTGAGGTGCTATTTACTAAAAACATTCAGCTCTATATCATCACCTTGCTCAGCAGTATGTCTTAGAGTTCATTCCATTTGTAATGACGTTTTAAAAAAAAAGATGTAATGATATTGTTTATTTAATATTTCCGCTTTTAAGGATCTTTAAGGCTGCACTAATCAATATTTTCATGTTTACAATGGATCAAATGGCTGCGTGTAATATGAAAGGAGTCTCTTGTGGTGACAAACCCGCAGAGAGTTATCGCCCACCACCAGACACTTCCATACAGAACATGTAATGTTTTATTGATTATATTGATTCCGGGCACTGTTGCAATGCTAGAATACGTTCACACGTGTCCCACAGTGAAAATGGGATTTTGATTCATTGAAGCTTTCAGTTTGCTGGCCTGATTGCTGGGAAGAGCTTTCTTCATTTCACCTCTCTATTGAGGCAGGCCCTGTATAAATAGGCACACTGGAAATAGACCCTCACTCTCAGAGGAGCCTCTCAGGAGAGGGCCTGGACCAATAGCCAGATTTCCAACACTGAGATATAGGCCAGAACATTACAGACATCTGGACTGTAATAATGTTTTGTGGAATCCCTTCACATTTTGAGAAGAAGTAATTGTAAATAGTGGTTTAAAATCGTTTGAATTGGCATATCTGCCAGAAATAACAGAAGGCACACATACAGGAAACTGATGCACCGAAATGTTTCAAAAATTATTTTCTCTCCTGCAGCCAAAACATTTCTTAATTTACTATCCATTTACTCTTCTATGCCTCATTTACTGTGTGCCATGACGTCCATAGCAGTTATCCTCAACAGTGTGTGCAGTGTTTACTTGTTCTTCCTGTTCTGAATAATGTTGTCGCAATTATGCTGTACATGAACAGACATGGTTTCCCCAAAGACTTGGATGTGCCTCGCGAGGTGCTAATGATGATGGAAATATCTTTGTATATCTGTCAGGTACCTGATGACTGGGTAAAACTTGTGAAAAATGAACTTGCAACTTATTTCATTTTTTTTAATCTTTGATTCAGCCTGAGAAACTTCACTTGTCACTTTCAGAGCGATATACATGAAGACTATACATCTACAATATAGTCTTTGATTTATTAGGAATGTGAGACATTAATTGATTATCAAATAGTTCCTGACTTGTTTCTTGTTAACTACTCAAAGTTTTGTAAACCTTGTCAAATGTTACTTTGTAGACATGGAGTCCAATATTCATTCTTCATTTAGCTCTATTTTTGGTGTCCACCAACTCTTTAGGGAAATATTTTGCTCTTTAGCCCCTGCAAGCGGCTATTTTGACTGCAAAAATGCATTGGCAGGTGGGTTTGGAAATGAGCTAAATGTGCTCATGTTTCCAGTATTTCCAGATAAAGGTAGATAAAGGTCCCTATTTGATGAGTCCAAGAGTCCAGAAACATGATGACACACTGACAGGGTGTGACCACATCTGCTATGAGATATTGTGTCATATTTGCACCAGTATTTTTGCCACTGTTTTATCATAGCATGGGAACTGATCATCATGTCAGATTTATTCACAGTGGTCCAGTAACACTGCCAACACAAACACACAGGAGGCGCAACTTTCACAGTACTGATACCAATACTGGTAGAGGGCCTTTACATATGGCCTCTGACTTTTCAAAATGATGCTTTTATGCTGCATTTGCCAAATAACACAGTTGTTTTGAATAATGAATGGGGTAGCTTTAACAGTGGGTGGAGTAGTAGTTATAGTGCCATGCTGCCAGAAAGACAGAAAAAAAAAACCACAGGAAAGTCTCAGAGGAGTAAAATGGCTGCCGAAAGGAATCTAACCCAAATTTCCTTAACTTTCCATCCCTTGAGTGGCAGAGCACTTCAAGGGAGACTGATTTGCATGCAATTGTCTTCTGATTAATTCCTAATCTATTTTTACACCTCAGTGATGAGACATCATTGTTATAAGTCCTCTTCTAAACTGAGGAGTTTTAGCACCCGTCCATTGAGGGATGACAGCCAATAGCACGCCCCCAGATGTAAACGTAGATGCTCGCAAATCATTCAGCCATTGCAAACAGGAGGTTAGCACAAGTTCTTTGACGCTGAAGTCGGGGGCGGCTTTAGCTCCACATGTCAAAGACACTTAACCCCAAACTGCTTCCCAAATGCAAGTCACGGGACTGTTACTCTGCTTTTTCCTGTCCGGAGGTGATCGAACTTAACTCTGGACACATGAGCAATGGAGACCGTGGGTGGTAAATTAAGTTAAATGTCCAGAGGACTATTTGCAATACCACATTATCAAAGTCAATCACATTATCTCTTTAATCCCAATGACAGAACAACATATATCAATTTGTTGATGGAAGCATTAAAGACTATTATTATCCTCCCAGAGTAAATGATTCCAGATTTGTGACGATTACTGGGGTTAAATGAAGTAAATTTGTGGGCCAAGGTGAAAGAGCTCATTATCTTTCGTCATTAGTGGTTAAGTCCAAGAGGTCGATTCCACAATTCTCAGCAGTCTCAATGGCAATTAACTTTCCTGGGGTACAATCATGTACTCATGTAAAACATATACAAGTTAAAATACTTCCTAAATGCAATAGGAAGGAAATATCCATCAGCCAGAGGCAACGACCAACAGCATATACTTTAAGCCACAAAATGAAATACCTTTACAATTGCCATAAGAAGAGTAGTTCATGTCTATTTCATTTCACCAGATAATTTTTTCCTTATAAAATGTCCCTTTGCTGCTGAATTGTCACCAAAGTATCCAAATACAGACAACATTTTCTCCAGACAAGACCAGGCGTCTGTCTGCTAACAAGTTTTTTATTATATGAGGATTATTCCTGCTGGATGTAGTCCCCCAAATATTCAGTTGTACATTCCCACAGACACATCCCACAAGTGCCAAAATGGTACAAATGGAAATGTTAATTCATTAGGGCTTATTTGTATAACAAGAAATGCAATTTTTATAGATTGAAATAAGATGAAGCTGTGATGTGTGTATGCCAGGCCTCTTCAGCAGCATGTTAAAGAGATAATCTGTGACTTTTTGCTTAGTAATATGACTCAATATTGATTCAATCCATGGCCAGTTTATGAAAGCTTTTATATTTCCAAAACATCTCTGGAAAGACGTCCTAGCAGAGATAATGTAGGTTTTTGTTTTTGGTTTGGTTTTAAAGTTGCATAGGTTGATTTATATAGTCTCTAGGGGACATTGTGGTTTAGCAAGCAGCCTACTGACCATCAACAGCAAGCTTAACATTAGCAGAACATCCAGAAGTCCTGTCCTCACTGAAGCCAAAGGTTCACACGCCCTCCAACTCCAAACAAAAACCACGTGTTTCTTCAACTAATTGTGTCAACTGAAAGTGTCATTACAAGGAAGATGCCGGTGGCTTGGCACTATGCAGGCAGACCAGTAACAGGCAGGTCCAGGTTCGAGGGATTGAAGCTCCAAAGGAAAAACACAAAAGCAAGATGGCAACGAGGCACATTGCGACTAGATATAAACTGGCAAAGGAACTAAGGATATGGAGAAAGAAGAGGTGAGCAGGCTGGTAAGCAGGTCGAAAGCTAGCATGCTGGAAGCTAGCTTGTCCTCAAATTTACCCTCAAATCAACCATCTGCGGGGTCCATGGCAAACCAGTTCATTCTGTCACGCTGGGTTAAGCAAGGCAATGGGGACTGGACCCAAACTGAAGAGGCAAACTGGTGCAGTCCAGTGATTTATTGTGCATTATAAACGCTTACAGGCAGATAGTTTTAGGTAGGCAGGCAGGCTAGTAGACCGGAAATAGGTAGGTCCAGGCTCCAGTGGCAGACGCTCCAAAGTGAAAACACAAAGCAAGGCAGATCCTGGTACATAGGAATTAACTGGCAAAGGAACAAAGGGTCTGGACTGGTATATATAGCGAGTGAGGGATACGTGAGAACAGGTGAGCAGGGGAATGAGGAAAATCTGAGAAGTCTGGGGAGTAGGATGACACGATATGGCCTGGGAGAAGTGAGCAGGGGCTGGAGACTGGGACAGATGGAGTGACTAACAGTAAAAGTGATCACATCACTGTAGCACACTTGTTTTGGCTAATGTGTCAGTAGTAGTGGTTAGTGCACAGTTGGTATATCCACTGAAAACAGTTGCCTCCTGCTACTGTACAAAATGCCACATAAACCTGCGGATTTGTGGACTAATTCTCTGTCGCTGTGAACCATCTCTTTGACATTACTCATTTGATTCGTTTTAAAATACGAACAATATTGGTTGATAAACGCAAGAAGAGCTGGATAATGCAAGAGCCACAATAGCCACCACTGATGAACACAGACAGAGGTGATTAAAGAAACTCCAAACTCAGAATACACAGATGCCAATACATGTGTGGTTACTTTTCTGTTCATTTCGCCGCTATTTGATCCAGAACTATGCTTGGGAAACTTGATATGTTTCGTCTTAGTTGTCTCTAGTTACAGCCTCCTTTCTAACCACTGATATCAAGATCATTAAACTCTTACTATCTGGCCTCATACCACTAATTAGTAAGCTTTCAGTTTTATGTGCCGGTGCCACCTGCGCAATAGAAATATATTGTCCATGAAAAGCAGCTAGAAATAATCTTCAATTTCACTGCATTACTGTCTAAATACTGATAGTCATTCCTGCCTCGGCTGTCTTCCCTCCACATATCACCAGTAATAACAAGCAACGCGGTGGTTTGATTTCAAAGGCTGCACAATGGTCTGACTAAAGAGAAACTGCCCTGGCAAGATTTCAATTTAATTTCCCCATCCAGGTTTAAAATGTGCTTATTTAGACTTTATTAATTTAGATTATGTCCTAAAGACTCCTCATCAAATATTTTTATGAGTACAGGAAAATTAAAATGTTAATACTCTTAGACCTGACCTTCTCTGCATGAAAAACAACTATAAATGGAGCTGGCCCTTCTGATAGACAGACAGTTGGAGGATTTGAAGAATGTCTCAATTTATGTGCTTTAATGTCAAGCTGAAGATTCTCTCATTTCCCAGTAAAATATTATTCAGTGTAAACTGTCATTAGGCATGCTTCGGAGTGCCCTATATTTAGAAAATGACTTTTCAAATTCCCAATTCACAGTGCAATAATTTATTCAATTAAATAGGTTGTCTTTTAGAACAGGAACGGATAATCATAAAACCAAATATAATCCATTATTCATTACGTTTTGAGGCTTTGCCAATCACGGCCCTTCAGTTTCGTTCTTTTAGTATTTAGTAACTGACATGATTATTATTTGAAGCGCTTGACGAAAACACATGTACAAGTCAAGAAGTGAGGACGACGACTTTTCCCTGGACTTCAGAAAGAGGAAGCGGCCTCCGACAATTCTCTGGTACCAGGCCAAAATTCACAGTACTGTACTGTAAGTGACTGTTACATGCTTAGAGCTGTTTCATTGCTATTCAAATCAAATAAGTGCACTGGAACAGATGTGCCTCTGCTGGCTATGTGTAGAAACGGCAGGTTGTAGCAAAGGGTAATTCAATGACAGTGGTTCATATTTACATTTTAATGAGTCCTCATTGCATGATTCTGAGCCCGTAACTTGGAGCTCTGCAGTTTGATTCACCTAAAATAACACAGCTGAGTCGTTAACTAATCAGTGCCCAATCAAAATCCAAGGAAATCATTTCCCCTGCCACTTCCAAAGACTTTGGTTGGGTTCTTCAGGTATGTGGCAGTGTCTGTCCTGTGTTTCTTTGTGGAATGTTTTCATGCTTGCCTGTACTGTGATTTGACATTTGAGCTGATGACATGTCACAGCCCTTTGTGTCCAGAAAGATGATCTTTGTCAAGATTACTGTTTGGACTAAGCTTACAACTGAATGACACATGTTTTTACAAAGTAATGTAAACTAATTAATTGACAGTCTGTGGTAAATTATTCTTAACGCAGCTATCCCTTATTCGCTGTTTTCCACAAAACCTTTGACCGTATCCCGCGGCCTTCCTCAGGCAAGACACGCATCGGTCCATCTCACATTTACTATCAACAGACTCAAAATGAATGTGTTGCTCAAAAATGCCTTTTCTGACTTTTTTTCCCCGGTGTTCATTCGTGTATCTGGTAATGCATTGGTGTGAATCTTTTTCCATTTTTAAATGTTTGTGTTTATCGAAGGTTAAGTTTAAAGAAAAGCTGCCGATGTCATTATGCATAGAAGGCTGAATGTTCACCTCTTATATAAACCAAATATCCTTGTCTTTGGGCTACAAAGCGGAGGAGGTGGAGGCAGTCTGTAATGCTCAAGCAACCCATGCAACACTGCAAGAAACCAGCTGCCTTTACAGCATCTTCATACTACAGCAACCAATGCTATGTACATTGTAAGACTTTGATACTGTATGCAGAAAAGCTTTCTGGGACATTGTCTTAATTCAATTGCGAAGAGTCATGCCATGAATTTTGTGAAGACAAAACCGAAGACAAACCGTTTCTTCAAATACGCATAAAACAGCATTTCTCTTTCCCTACACAACGTTCCCTTTTCTGTTGCCAGAGCCCCAACACTCCCCCACGTGTTTGCATTGCTTTAACCTGACTATCTGACACTGGGATTTCCTACAAGCAAGTGTAGTGCGTGGGCTGCTGTGTTGAGCTGAGATGTGCAGGGTCATGTGTGGATGCGTGGGAGGGAATGTACAGTTATCAGGTTCTAAGTATATTCACTGGTACACACCATGAACTAAAAGAAGTGTTGGCAGCTAAGTCAACGTAGCATAGGAAGAAATGATCACTGATGTAGATGCACTGTTCACTACAAATACATGTCTTTCAATAGGATCTTTTATAGTATTGAAGTCTGCGTTTCTCTACTGAAGAAGGCAATAAAACAGTTAGGAAATATTGACATCTGGTTTAAACAAGTTGCATGAACCGTTTATGCCATCTAGTGGAGAATTAATATATCCACACAATAGATGCGCAAGCTTTAAGACCCCTTCCTGAAACTCTGTAAATATTGCAGTTCGACAAGCCTTCTGTTAATTTTGAGATCAATATTTTAATCATCATTATTTAAATCATTATTTTATCTATTGTGACACCATCCGATGGAGAGAATAGTGACAGCAGTGTCAGATGTTATAAAATATATAAATGATAATACAAAGCCCTCATAAACAGCTGCAGGCATTCCTGTGCGGCACAGTGAATACAAGCTGTGAGATCCGAACATTACAAGGGAACCGTGAAGGCAACAGTTACCAAGGCAACGGTACGCAAACGGAGCAGCCCAGCTTGAAGATTGAAAGAATGGCCTGTGTATGAACAGCATTAAATCAGACGGTAGGCTGAGAACCAGCTGATGAAGTGTGTGAAACAATTTGTTTTTATGCTAACTTTGTACAGTAACGTTAGCTACACACAGTTTGTTTGTCATGGAGACTCGAGCTGTAGCACGACAAGCTAACAGTTTAGCCTACTGTCAGGATTAAATATCTTAATTCCAACACAGCATTAGCGTACAGCACGTGGCTGCTTTAGAAGAAAATCAAACAATCGAAACCATGAAAACGATAGAAAACCCATCTATAGTGTAGCTCAGTGACAAAAATCAGCGGTGTGCTCTATTTCTAACCTGTGGTTGCCTTCAAGTGCCCACCACCATACATACCCTACACACAGCAAATTAGATATGGCAGGTTTGCTGTTTAGCTAATTAATTTTTAAAAACAAAACGTTTGGGATTATGCACCACTGAAGTATGAACTGAAATAAAAAATGTACTTAAACAAGAGAGTTTGAAATTGGGTCCCTGTACAAGACCGTTTAGAGGGCCCAAACATAATTTAGAATGAAATAATTAAAATCGTCACATAAATTAAAAAGCTCTCCACACCAATGGAGAGGTGTTTTCTTTTAACGCCCTTTTTGATGTTCATTAGTACACTTGATGACGTCACGTGGCTCCCTGCGTGTTGCCGCCCAACATCAGCAAATAACTAAGAACGCCTGCGTGGATGTGCGGAGCCTCCTTTAATATTAATAAATTAACGTTATGCATGAAGACAGCCAGTTTGCCAAGTGCGAATTGGAGGTGGCTAACAATAGAAAGTGCTCTGTGTAGAAATATAACCTTGAAGTTGACGCTGAAGCAAAAACACAGGCAGGAGATCCAAAGCTGAAGAGTACAGACTGCAGTCTGGGTCGTAACGGGTTTAGAAATGTAGTTCTGGACTAGATCCAGTTTTGCTTTGAATTACTAAAATAATCCTAAAATTGATTATATTGGTTCATACCGTTTGTCATCCACAAAAAGGTTTTTCATGTGCATTCTTTCTGTTACCTGCAGCCAAATTAAACTCTCAGCCGGATGCCAGAAGCAACCTCAGAGATGTCGTCACCACGGCCCAGTAAATATTTATTATAATGCCGTGCTTCACGCATGAGACACAACATAAACACAGTCAGTGATTGATGATGAATTTGTACAATTATTAACAATGTGTTTTTTAACAGAAGGACCAGAGATTTCTTCAGGCAGCCTAGTTGTTCCAGGGAGTGTTGCCAAATCACATAAACCAGGTACAGTGGGCAAAGTGACATATCTGTAAAATAGAAAGCAGAAACAATGAAATGGTAGAAAACTATATTCAGTTGTTTTCCCCCAAGCATCTTTATTACATTGTATGTAGACATGAGGAGGAGGAGGAGGAGGGAGACGCAACAGAGCCCATTCAGAGTGCCAGACAGTAATAGCATTTTTCTACGGGGCATCGACGAAAGGGGAGACCGAAAAGAGGTTGGTGTTTGAGTAAAACTGCGTATGTACAACTAAGAGAGAAATCATTCACCATCTTCAATTGCTGCTGCTGCTGCTGCTGTTCTCCTCCGTGCACAGGAGATGCGTAAATTCCTGGCTTTGCCAATTGATGAGAAGACGAGCCGCGCTGCACGAATGACGGCCACGCTGAAGAAAGAGCTGGCAGAAAGAGGGGAGGAGGCAGAGGAGGAGGAAAAGGAGAAGATGAAGAATCTCAAACAAATGAAGAGTAGGACAGTTCCCCCTAAACAAACACCCGACAGACATAAGCTGAAGATGGCCATGATGAAACGAGGTGCGTGAAGAGAGTAGAAAGGATGTCAAATTCTGTAAAGGCGCCATGATGATGCGCGTAGGCTAACTTGCTAATCTAAATGTTAACTATTGTCTCTGTCCCCAGAAAATTTTACAAAAGACAGCAAGCATGACCTAATCTCCATGGAACGACAGAAGGCAGTGTTGGAGGTAAACCATTTCAGGAGTTGCTAAAGATCTTAATAAAGGTTCTCAGTTTCTCAGTCTACTGTGATTGACACCTTTCTGCTTGTCATTTAGAACCATATCCATCATCTATTTTGACATTTTAAAAAAGTAAATCTGAAACGTTATCTGTTTTGAAATGGTGCATGAAGGCCCTTTCTGAAAGATGCAGCATAGATGACATTTGGATATTGATGATATTTTACTACTTATTATTTCACTACTTCAAATATTCCTGTAGACAGGCATGACTGACTGGACCAGATCTGAACCCTACTGTACCAGGCGAATTAAAAGAGTACTCCACCGATTTAGGATTTAACTTCCATTTAGCCGGGGGACTCAGAGACAATTTCTTTATTTTTTTTTTCACATTCTTTCATTTTTAGTAAATGGGAAGTAATATGTGGTGTAATATGTGAAAAAACTCGTACTGTATAAAGCACTTTGTGGCTCCAGGGGGTCAAGTCTGATGTTGCCTCAAGTGATGTCAGTTGAGTCCGCGTTGGTTGGGGAGGAAGACTACGAAGTTTGGAAAACCAAACAAGATCTGGGGGTGCGGAGTTAAGAATTGAGTTTATCAGACCTCTGAGGCTATTGAGTCAATGTCAGCTGTTGGTGCCAGCTTTTGACAAAGGAGAAGAATGCGTGGAATAAAAAACATTATCTCTGATTCTGCTGCATCAAATTTTGATCCTTTTTTTTTTTTTAAAAAGCAACACTAAATCAGTGGAGTGCCCTTTTAAAACACTATCGTCAGTCTAATACATCACTGCACCATTGTAGAAATTCTAGATGATGTTGACAATGAGTTGAAAGATTAAAGCATCCAGATGGACTGCAGGGTTTGGTCCAGCAAAGAGGGCTTCAAGTTCACATTCAGGATGTGCTCCAGTTGAATTGAATGAATTAGAATGAGAAGATGGATACTGGTGAAAGCAGTGAGCCACCTCTGTTTTCTCATATTAAATCTAAAATGTTATGATCCACCTGATTAGCTCATTGAAGGGAAAACAACTTCAGAAGCAGAGTAGCATGGGCATGTGAAGGCCACGCTAGAAGAAGTGAGAATTAAGTATGATACTTGTTCATTATCCAAAACAGAAGTTAAAACATGATTGTTCTCACCTAAGCAACAAACCACCAACAATTACATTATGAAGGAGGAAAATTAAAGAGTAATTTGTAAGTTCTAAACAAAAGTTAGAGAATAATTATTAATGGCTCTGTTGGAAGTGTAGGTCACATGACTGCTGGTTTGGGGAACACTCCCCCTGGAAGCAGGCACAGGTACTACACCTTTTGGCCTGACAGAAGAAAAGAATAAATGGTTTCAATTGGAACCTGCCCGTTTCTTCTCCTTCTGTGCTCATATCGAGCAAGTCAAATCCAGTGAGTTATGACAGAACAGGCTCTGTACCGTGGTTGTTTTGGTCAGTCAGTATCTGCTTTTTACACTGCCAATACCTGTCTTGCCCTCACTCTCCCTTCCTCAGTTATCTCTGATGACGAAGAGGTCCGAGATTCTGAGGATGGACAAGGCCATCGCAAAAGAGGAGGGGCAGCTGAAACAGCTTGAAAAGATCATTGAGAGAGACAACCTCAAGTTTGAGGAGTTCCTCAGGGAGAATGAGAAGAAGTCTGTGGAGGCCAGGACGTTGTAAGAAGTATCAGGATACGACATGTTGGCTGCTTCGTCATTGTGACTGAAAATGTTTTTGCCTTAGCACGAGGACATTCATATGTTACATTGCAAACGCCTGTCTCGTCTCTGTTGCCAGTTTTGAACGGGAGGCCAAGTCCAAACAGGAGAAGAATGCAGAGATCAAGAAACTGACTGCTGAAATACGGACCATGAAAAGGTGGCACCCGGTTACCCATAATTGCTCATGTTTAAGTGCATAAAAGTGTTCGCCCAGAAGGTGCACAGAGGGGGTGATAAATGAAGATGAAGACATTGGTTATGTCATGTGGATTTAAATCTAGTTTTTCTTTTTCACAGTGAACTTGCCAAGTTCGAGGAGACCCTGATAGACTACAAGAGATACAAGGAGCTTCTGTTCAACTTGTCTCCTCCAGAGTGGCAGGAGGCCCAGAAGACCAAGGCGTTGAAAGCTAAAGTCCTAAAGTGTGATGGGGACGCTCAGGACAAGCAGAACAGGGAGCCTGAGGAGACAGCTATTAGGAACGGCAAGTACTTGATGAATCCACATAGCATAAATCATTGGTCCCAAGTCTGGTCTAAGGTACCCCCCCACAGCCCTGTCATCTCACGTAACTCTTCATCGATTGCCACCTATTGCTATTAATGAATGTGGATTTTGTTACAATCATTTTTTCATACAACTGAAGTGTATTGAATTTAGGTTGTTTTACTCAGAAATTGTTATACTAGAGCGAAGCTGAATGCTCCAACTGTTTATCCATTACTTTTATCTATTTCAGCCATTTATCCATTACTTTTAGCCACCTGTTGAGACTTCTGTGCTCACTTGCTAGCTAGTTTTCACTCACTCTTCGTTCAAGTGTTACAGCGGCCTTAATGGGATATATTTTTAAAATTTAGAGTGCTTTGTTACAGTAAGTATGGATAGTGCTAGCAGTGTGATTTGAGTGCTAAGTTGCGCACAGGTTTGGAGAGCAAGGTTTCCGGGCCCAGCAGAGAGCTGCCGTCCATCAGAGAGACCAGGATGTCCTCAGCCCACAGCGACACACTGTAAGGAAACACCAACACACCCACATCAATCGCAACCCTGATGGCTGATTCACTGCACATCCTATATTTATCTTTTACATTCATACACACTAATGCAGTGGTAATCTAGGACTTCCATTAAGTGTTCATCATAAGGCAGAAACATAGCTTTAAAAATCATTATTCCCTATTAAAGACCTATGTCCTTGTGTAAAGTATAAATTTTTCTTGTGGATACACAGTATGATTATAAGGTCATTTAAACATACTTTAAAAATGTATTTTCTCTTTCTCTGTAGCACACAGCATGCTAGTATCATTTTGAACAGTAAATTCATTTGAAATCGTGTTTACACGCTGCTGCAAAAGCCTTCTCCTGACCCCAAACTTTCTTTGGCTTTTCAGGATCACAAATTCTAAATTGGACAGCGACAGCTCAGAATATGAGGTCTGTCTTCCAAAACCTCTCTTCATCTTGAGTATTTATTTTATGGCAGTACGCTCATCTTGCCAACCTTGTTTGTCTCCTCTGCAGGATGAGCCAGAGCTGTACTTCACTGATCCCCAGCAGCTACTGGACCTGGTGACAGAGCTGACAGAGCAGAACTTGTCCCTGATTCAGACCTCTGCAAGGGTGGAGGAGACACTGGAAGACCTCCGACAGTCCATGGAGACAACCAGGAAGAAGATGTAAGTGTCATGTGAATGAATGATTTTGGTATTTCGCCTGTTGTCTTGCTTTAAAATGAGAAGACTTCTTTCTTAGCGTAACCGTAATGTTTTTCCTGTACACTATTTACTCCCTTCTTTCCTCACACCCATGGAACGCTGAATCCTGTCTTAAGTGAAAAGGATGAAGAGCAGCTGACAGTTCAGCTGAACGACATGAACCAGAGAATTGACAAAGAGATTGCGAGAGGCACCAAGCTCAAACAGATGGTTCAGCTCCACGTCTCATTGAACACAGAAGACCAGGTTAGAAAGCTGAGATCTGAGTAGTAACCACAGAAATCATGTATGGCGGAATCTCTTCTATCTATCCCGCTTCCTCCTCTTGCTTGCAGGATGTTATGTTGGACGCTCTGGGGGAGAAGGTGGCGGAGATCCATCGCTGCTGCGTGGACGACAGGGTGACCAACCTCAGTACCTTGGAGAAGTTGGCCAACATAGAGAACCGTATGTCTCTACTGCTGCACGGCCTTGAGAGCATCCCTGAAGAGAGCTTAGAGATGATCAGGAAGATGAAGGACAGTGAGAGGAGGGCCAGGTATGTCTCGGTGACTACACTTTACTTCCACACTAACGTTCTCTTTACTGCAAGAAAAAATTTAAAAATTAAAAAAAATTGATAGAGCAACAAATTCAAGCCTCTTCTGAAGTTCAAATGGCAAGGACATAACCTTTGGCAATTTCACATTCATCATAGCATAACTACAGGATGATTTTTCCTATATAATATACTCTTTCCAAACTTAATAAAAACAGCATGTTATTTAAAAATCTACATCAATTCTACATCATGTCACAGGCAGCGTGAAGAAAAGCTGAGAGAGCAGAGCGAAAAACAGAAGGAAAGGATGAGGCGGTACATGGAGAGATCCCTGGCTGACTCCAAGAAAATAGTAAGTCATTTGCTTTAAAATTGCTTCATACAGCCTTTCATGTTATCTGAATGTTGTGTTACCAGTGGTTAACATCACAATTTAATGTCAGTAAATTATCACCATGTTCATTTGGGTGCCATCTCCTCTTTGCTTCTCTTTTAATGAATTAGAACATTAAGCTCACTGTGCATCCTGATTCAGTTGCACACTTGAAAATGAATACCTGTCTTTAAGACTGAAACTGAATTTACAGAAAATATTTAAGCAATGAAAATAAACTGAGGTCTATTTTCTTTCAGTGTGGGAGGAAGCTCATGCCCAGATGCATGCCTGTTGCCCAGAAAGTCCGAGTCAGCAATGTGGACAACACCCCTGCTGAAGATGAGCTCCATGCCTATCTCTTCACCTGAGGACACCTGAGTGGAAAAAGAAGCAGGAAAAGAAAATCATGTAAAAAAGTGTAAACGTGCCTCTGAAACAACAGCTGAACTGTGAAAATGTTGTATTAGATATTTGGTTGCCTACACCGCATTCAGGACATACAATGAAAGCAATAAATCAATAAAAGCTGAGACTAACAAAATATGCCTGTCTAAGAGAATTCTGTAAAGAATAAGAATAAAGAAGTCTAATGAATAACAGAGTCCCTGGTTGTTTAGTTGTTTAATATTAGCAATTCATTTAATTCCATACTGCAGCTCTATTGCTCATATTTGGCTCATTTCATTCCAGTAAATACATACCTGGATTATCTGAGTTTATACCGAAAGGTACACCCGTCTGTGCAATGCAAGCAGCAATTTTCCCTTATCGATTTTCAAGTACCGTCTCTACACGAGGTTCTGACAAATGATCAATTACAAATAATCGACAGTAGGCGGTGGTGTTGAACGTTTCTGTCTGCTCATCAGCCGGAGAGGAAGTGGCTGCTGGTCTGGAGCAGCAGGACTGGACCAGGAGATGTAGCTGCCTACACTAAAGCACCAGCAGCTCTCAGGAGGCTACTAGATAATAGGAATATTTGACAATGCGATGGGCAACTGCTGGGCATACTGTGTCGGGCTCTTCAGGAAAGAAGCCAACCGGATCCAGAGAGGAGGCGGGTAAGTGAAACATGGCACTAGCTAGGTGAGCTAACTAGCATGAAAGCATCATCTGAAGCAGCGTATCCGGTTACTGCTAACGTTAGCTAAAAGTTGGTTAGCCGGTACCACGGTGTGCCTCATAAGACTTTTTTGAGCCTGGTAGCCGTGTTGCAATACAGGCCAGTCAGTAAGCTACAGGTTACGATACGGTCTCTGGGGTCTAACCTGCAGCCAGCTAGTGCCCACAGGAATCAGGACCCCGCCCCTGTTGACTGTCTGTACACGTAGTTTAGCGAGGTCTAATGAAACGAGCACTAGCATACTTGACAGACTGAGCTAGGGCTTTGTAGACCAGTATTTGGACCTTGTAGCAGTCCGTCTTGAATCTATCCTGGGTCTCGGTTGCCTCTGTCTTGCGTCATCTGCAGGCCGTCGTGTCATCAAACCTGAAGTTAATAATTGATGTTCGAGTCTGACTTTACCTTGTGCTTTGTTTAGATCACAGACCAGGAAGCTGGTCCGAGCCGTGTGTCATTTCACTTAAACGTGGGGTTTTTAGAGCCTAAATCAGTCTTAACTTCACCGAGGACATAATCGGTGAAGGTGTTACAAAACGTGAGTTTTACAAGAGCACCAGCTGCGAGTGCAACAAGCCAAGAGAGCATCAGACCTCTGTCACTGCAGACATTTTGACCTGTCGCAGCACGAGGAACACAGGTGGAATCAATAACGTTAGTTAAGGGCTGCATTCGAGCCAGGATCCTGGTATTGTGCACGCTGGCATCACTGGGACACTTAGATGGAATTGAACCACTATTAGTTCCACCTGTGCTTCGCTTGCTGTTACAATTCAATATTTCAGCAGCTGTTTTCATCCCCTATAAGATTCAGTGTTTATTAACCCATTAACTCTTAAATGCACATATTCCAACATACCTTGGCTCTAGAGGTCTGTCATGTGTTGGGTTGGAAACAGGAAGGGACGGGGAGGAGGCATGAAGTCGCACTATCTGTTGTTTGTGCAATCTATTCTATTCTAAGTGTAAAAATCCATTTCTTACATCAGAACAATAACAACCCCCCCACCCCTAACAGATTTTTGTTTTAGATTTCAAACTTATTGTAGACTTGGCTATCATATGTGGCTTTACTCTGTTTGAGGGTTAAAGGAACACATTTGGGTTTGATGCTAAAAACAAACAGTGTCGCTGAGAGAGTGAACTGCGGCAATATGTGACGCGCTAATACAAAGAATGATTCACTGAGATCCCGATGTAAGATCATTGAAATAAGTTTATTAACTGAAAATTAATACTCATAACGTGTGCAAAAACCCTAGGATCACCATAATCGTAATTAACAATAGCGTTCAACAAAATACGACGTGCACATTCTCTTCCTCCTGCACCCAGATGCCCAGGTGCTTAAATGAACTACGAGTGTTACCGCCCATATGCATGTGGACCTGTTCCCAATTATCCGGGTGATTCGAACAATAAATATCAATTACAAACCAACAGAATAAATCAATAATCAAAATATAAACGATCCCAAACTTATAACTCAAATTAACGCTGGCTCCTACACTACGGTTTTATCCTATGTTATGTTGTGTGCCCTTGCTAAGGTTAATTTTTGGGACCGTTACAGAACGTATTGATTGCAGTTATTTGAATCTGTACATAGATTCAAATATATAGATTCAAATAGATTCATGCAACTCTTTCATGAGAAATAGCAGCATTTCAGATTAAATGTTTAAGGCATCATCTACTTTTGCAGCTAACTGTCTGAAATGGCCTTATATTATTTTCATTGTTCACGCAGGTCAAAATACTTCCGAAGCAGTACAACAGGGGAACATTATACAATAGAGGTATGAGTCGTTCATTTACTAGTATTGTTTTATTTTTTAATGATGACTATGCAGTACAATGTTCATTCATTCATTCATTCATTCATTCATTATCCATACTGCTTATCCCGAAGGGTCGCAGGGGGGGGCTGGAGCCTATCCCAGCTAACATTTGGGCGACAGTACAATGTTATTTGTCTAATTGTGACTTTTAATTTTTCAGTTTGAAAATCTGGTAGAGAGTGATGAGGTAAGTCTGATCATCCCTCTGATCATTTTCTGATTATCTGTTTTTTTATTGTTTATTTATTCTCTCTCTCTCACACACACACACACACACACACACACACACACACACACACACAAGAGCTTTCAGTCTCTAAATAAGTTTAAGTCTCAGCTCTATGGAACCAATTACATTGTAACAGACTAAGTGTTTTATAATACATGTAGTGTAATTAAAAGCTGCATTTTGCTCGTACTCCCAAGATACTTTTTTTTTTTTTTACTTTCCTCTGATAGCCATCCTTCAGTGATGGATAGAAAATGATGGGTGCACCAGTGCGCCACCCATCACTGTGATACAGCAGCCAGGAGTAACTCGATTACTGTCTGCAGAGTCCCAGACTAGTAGCACTTGAGTCAAACGGTGCAGTAAGGAAGATGCATTTCACATTGGCTGTAATATGGTAAAATGTTGTTTGTTGCATTGCAGGCTGAGAGCCCACAGCCCTGCCTGAGGTAAGGAAAAAAAAAAGTTTTCTTTGACCAAGAAACTTTGAAAGAATTTGAGCTAACAAGTTTACCTTCAAGTATGTTTTGTTGCTCTTTTATTAGGCCCATCAGCGACGATGAGATCAAGCACCTCAAAGATCACCGCTACACTGCGATCTCAGACAAGCAGATCCTGATAGACCAGAAGCTACAAGTGGAGGTGAGACACCATTTAAAACAGTGATCTGTTAGATTACCAGCCCCCGCTATTTCATTTTACAACCTGTTTTTGCTTGTTTTTAATTTGCTACGTTGTTTCTGTTTTGTAATTTTCTGTTCTGTGTTTTGTGTGTGTGTGTGTTTTTTTTCATTTTATTTCTTGCTTCAGTTAGAGGCACAAGAGGAGAAGTTGAGGCTAGAAGAGGAGGCTAGAAATGCCGCCCAGCGGGAGGCCGCCAAGTTGGCGCGTGAGCGAAAATTGAAGGAGGTGAGGCGGCACTGAGCGCTCCCTTCTGCCAGTTTTGACTTACTGCCCGGCTAAAACAACTTCTCCTCTAACGTACCGGCCCTGTGCAGAGGCTTCCCAGCATTCCCAGCTCTTCGCCCTCTGAACAGAATAAATATCGCTGTGTCCCTTTCAGATACAGTCTTCTTTTTGTCCTCATTGACTTTTCTTTGTTACCCAGTCAGGGGAATTGTTGTCTATTTTTAGTGCTTTATTTACCTGACAAACAACTTGTTAGCATTCTTAATCACCCTCTAGACAAAAAATACAAATCAATACATCATAGCTGCAATGGAACAAGTCTTGCTAAGTATTTAGAGAGGCAACATGCATCATATTTAGTACAGCTGGGCACTTCAGGATGGAATAATAGCCAGTAGATGATGCATAATATATAGCAAGGACTAAAGTGACAATAGACACAAAACTAGCAATGCACAGTATTCATAAGTACAGCAGTGAACTGAGGGCAAGATGAGGCCCATACTGCAAATAATACCACTACAGGCCTTGCAGTCTCCACATCATGAATAGACAAATGTGGCCTATTGGCTATAATAGTATTGCAGTATTTCTACACTGTTTCAGTGAAAGGCCTGCTGCAGGAAAATGGCTTCTCGTAGTAGGTGATATAATGAAAGTGGGCCTGAGATTTCTTTGCTTTTCATGCCACATTCCACTGCTTCTCTGGTGTTACTTTGTTTCGTCCAAGTTATTTGCTCACATGTTTCCTTGATAGAACCAAAACTGAAATGTTTTTTGTTTTTTTTTATAAGTAGTAGTAATATAGTCTGTATTTTACTCATGGGAAGATCTTTTTACTTGATATGTGGTCTTATTGTCAACAGCTGTCTGCCCAGAGGAAACGGGGGAAAGCAGACGGCTCCGGCAATGAAACCCAACAAAGAAAGTGAGTCATCTGAGTTCATTAGACAACAGGATGGTTGTTCAGCTCTGGACAAGCTTGTAGTCATGAGCTTCATAGGTTTTGGTAGACAGTAATGGTGGGTGTATTTAAAGGGGCAAGACGTTAAGAGTATTCATCCAACTTAGTTGGTGGCAGCTGCAAAGAGAAATTTGAAAACCCGACCATTTGGCAAATCAGTTAATCAACAACTCTTGTGTATCAGCACCTCAGATGTGTGATGTTTTTCATTTGATGCAATTTGGCAGAGAGTTTTGCACATTTCTTTTATTTTTTAAGCTCCTGAATGATATGAGCACACTGTTTGTTCCAGCTGTCAGTCAGTGTGTAGGCCGCAGAATCAGATATACAGATAACGTATCCACTCTCACAATTAAATGCTTAATTAATTTCTCACTGTGCCAGGAGGCAGCGACAAGAGCCGAGTGCAGTATCAACAAAAAGTAAGGAGTGAATGTTCTTACAATTCTGTTCTTGTTCTTGGCCTGTTCCAGACAGGCCTCTGGGGAGGATTTTGACAGCTACCTCCATAATGTAAAAGCCCAGTCTGAGGCTTTCAGGAGCACCAGTAAGTGAACCATCAAGTCTTAATTGTATTAGCTCTAATTATACACAGATAAATACTGCTCAGCTCAGCGTATACTGCGTTTCCATGAAAAGGTTCCATTTTCCTTTCAGAAACAAGTGAACTAAAAAAGAAAAACGGTTCCGAATATAATTTTCTCATTTTTTGTGGGTATCAAAGACGCATAAACAATGTGTTTTCCTGTTTTTCATATTGAAGTGGGTAAACAAATTAATAGAAAACCAAAACAAATTTCTGTTTTGAGATTCTTTTTTTTTTTTTTCAGATTTGTGAATTTCTGACTTTTCTTCCTTGTACATGTGCTGAAAGTGCAACGTGAAAAGGTGGAATGTTATCAGACATTTTAATGATTACTAAGGAGATTTAGTGTATTAACCTTTACTATCTGGTTCACTGGTGTTAACAGAAGGTCTCTGTCAAAAACACCAAATCTCCTCAAATCATTATAATGTCCGATAGTCTAATTTCCGTTTTTGAATACACATTTTTTGGTTTTCTAATTCATTTGATTACCCATTTCAATATTGATATTCAAACACATTTATTTTTGTTTTTTGATGCCCACAAAAAAACAAGAAAATTAAATTTGGTCCATTATTTGTGGGGGGGTTCCAATACCCGTTTCTGAAAGGAAAATGGAATGACCAAAAGATACATGGACCGAGTTACATGCACTGTTTTAAACTAATAATGGATTCTTTGTTTCCAGGGCTGCCGTCTGACACTAACGTGGTGACTCCCAACACAGAGTACAGCTGGGATTTCACCACCAAGACTCGCTCCACCAACGATGACGGGACCTCACTGGATCTAGAGTGGGAAGACGAGGAAGGTGAGTTTTTGCTCAAATCGGAAAGCGTTCTCTCGCTGAGCAGTCAGTTTTGCGCTCAAAATCATACCTTTTGACTCTTCCGCTGCAAAGGTAAAACAGACCTTCGATTTAAGTTTTATTGTAGTTCAATCACTACCCATCCGAATGTTTAAATTGTGTGAAACAAGTCTGTTTCATGCAATTTCACTAAGGATTCTTGGTTGCCATTCAGCAGAAACACATCCCTAATTGTGGCCATATTCAGTATCATAACACAAACACCCTCCTCCGATCCAATCAATGTTATTTTGGAAGTTTCTGCAGTAAATTCTACTATTCTTAGTTTATTGTGCCATTTTGTTTCTTGGGCACCACTCTGTTTATTGGCTCCATTTTGTCGGTATAGTTTACAGCCCAAGGAACATTCATATTTTTATTCCTCGCTACGTAAACTGTCTCACCTGTGTTTCTTACATTACAACCTCCATAAATGACCTAAAAGTACAATTAAATGTAGTATGTTAAGTTTTAAATTTGGTTCAGAAAGTCTTGGGTAGGACCAGGTTTCTTGGATTCTCTCTGAGCCACCAGATCACTGCCTGCAGCACTTTTTGACTTCACTGGCTTCTGCCATCAGAATGAAAGCTTGTGTCCTTGCGTGTAGGAATCAATCGTGCGCTTCCAGCCTGGGAGCGTTCCCGGACGGAGGAGGACATCCTACGCGCAGCCCTGAGGCCCGGCAGCAAGCTGCTTAACAGCGGCCCGACCTCGGCCTCCGAGGACTCCAGTGCACTGGAGTGGGAGAATGATTTTGTGAGTACCCATCCAGAGGATACTGCAGACACTGAATTTGAAGGGTTTGTCAATCCTGTCCTAGACACTCCGTCTGAGGACGCCTCGGACTGTAGCCTCAGGTTGGACACCCAGGGCAGATAGTGTCCGGCACCAAAGATGATGTTTGTTGTGTGTCCTCTTCATGTCAGAGCTCACCAGCTTTATGCCTCATGAAATGAAAATGTACTTACTTTCTCTTCATATTCTGTAATATGAGACTCTACACTTCAGTAAAATGTAGAGATGTTTTTATCAAGACTCATATTTTCAGTGCCTTCATTTGCCAAATTATCCACCGACCATTTTATGCTTTAACCCTAACTGATCAGTTACCATCCATCACCATTTGACACATTGTTCAACGCCCAGCGATCACACAGAAGCTGCCGAGCTACTCTGAAGGGAAACTTCATTGTAAAAGCAGATGGCTGCTTTAGGAGCTGCATATACTCACTGATGGAAATGGACAGGTTTCATCAGTAGGGAAATTTGTCCTCTGCATTTGACCTATCCTAACTCTTTAACAGCTGCAGACATCCACTGTGCAGTGCCTGGGGACCAGCTGCAGTTCTGAGGCCAGTGCCTTGGTCAGTGGAAAACCAGGAGTATCCACTGCATGTCTTTTAGTGTGTGTTAAAACCCACACTAACAGGAAAACAAAAACATCCGTACTACGGAAAAAGTCCTCGCTCAGTTCTCAGCCTCTCTCCTCAGTTTCAGCTGTGCCCCTCAGTTCTATGGCCTGGGCCCAGGAGTGTTTCTGAAGTTGCTTGAGGTGGTGGTGGGGTGTCGTCAAAGGTTCTTCTGAATCTTGGATTGATTGCACACAACATCAGACTTTGATTGACATCAATCTATGATATGACATATTGTCAGACAGCAGCACCCTCAAATAAGGCATGGATTTTGTGACATGCTCTCTGACGAGAAAGCCGTGGTCATTGCGGTGACTCCGCTCCGCTCATAAGTGTATGTCCATTTATACTGGAAGACTTGATATGAAACGGTCACATTGCCAATATGGGACCTATCAAATGCAAAACTCTGCATAACTGTCATTTTTTCATTTTCTGATCAAATGTGTCCGCCTCTCAGGGCCAACAGCTTTATGTCCATAAAGAGAAGCCCAAGCATAAAAACATTTTCACTGTCCAGTAATCTGACAACGAGACCTTTTTATAAAATAACATAATTAAGCACATACAATGACTCTTCATAGGCCCGTTGTAGTTTTTAAACTAGCTTTTTCTTTCTTTTTGACAATTCGATTTTATTAGAACATCTTTGTCCAAAACAATAGCACAAAACAGCTACATCATTGCCAGGCAACATGACATCCACATCACAAACTATCATGGATTATGGACTGCAGCTCTATATAATTTGTATATAATGAATTCAGGATTGGCAAAGCATACAGCAAATGAGATTTTAAGCGGTGAGGATGAGCGGGGCAATCCCCCAACCACGTTCTTTATTCCAACAAATATATTCTCTAAACTGGCCTTTGGCAGAGAGCGCCAACTTCCAAACTGTGTCATTTTCTTTAACTGGTTTTCTGGCCTCCCCTAACAAAAAGTTTTTTTAAATGTGCCCCCCCCCCCCCCCCCCCCCCAACTGTTTGGAGCCCCCCTGGGGAGACCTGACTCCCACTTTGAAAACCTCTTAATTAAACTGGTAATGTGAAAAATTGCAGGTGGAACATAACAGGAGACAATCAGTGACTGACTAAGAACAAAAATCACTCCATGTATCAGCTTTAATAAAATAAGACACTTCTGATTGGTTGCTGGCATGTGGCGTTCGGCATGTATGCAGGAGACAAATCATTTTTAAGTGTAATGACTTTGTTTAATTTAATCTGAGATGAAATCCAAACCAGTTACTCTGAACTAAAACCATTCAGAAATCACAATGTGGTTGAAGCTCACTGCTAATAACAGAAGAAATATTTTGTGGAGATTGTGTTGAGTCTGGATGTAAAAAGAAACGTTACCCAACATGCAAACAAGACTCTGTGGTAGTAAACTTTGTCATGTCCCTATAATTTATCCAATGCTGCTGTATACTGTTTTTTTCTCGTTCTTGTGCATTACATTTTCATATCCTTATATTTTGACCCACCACGTACAGTTGAGCATGAGAAAGGACTATAGTGTTTCACATCGATTTATTTAATCCGTTTGAATCAAAAGCAGTGGACTGGTTGCACTCCAATGTGTGGACTTTTAATTTGGCGGTCTCAGCTGTTGGAAGGCATTCGCTGAAAAGATTATCTTGTGTGAAGAGGGAAATGTGCACTAATGTTGAAGTGTGTAGACGAGACACGGGTTGATTTGAGTGTATAATTTAAAAATAGTATTTTGAGCACATTATGTTTTGCTGTGATCTCTGATTAATCACTGTTATTTTCTGTACAAAAAACAACTGTAACTTAACATTCCTTGTCTCATACAAAAAAATAAAGTATAGAAAAATTTAATTTTGGCATCACATACATTCACTGTAATGAACATGTCTACATGGGGCATCAAGTGCAGCTGGGATTGATAAATTGTTTTTGTTTTTTTGACCAAATCGGACCAGGCAGACCAAAGGACAACAGAGAGGGGCCATTATACATTAAGGTGAAATGCTTGACAGGGTGTAAACTGGAAGTGACGAGAGTAGCGGTTACACAGCAGTGTCAGGTTCTGAGGTTCCTTTCTGTCAATGCCTGTCCTTTGAAATCAGAGGTCCATATGATCCATGACTGATTCATGCAAAACCGGGGTATTTTAAGGAGGGAGGGGGTCTTCCATTCCTTCATATCTTTAGGTCCATTCTGATGTCGTAAGGAAATAGAACAAAGTTCTCCAAACAAAATAAACATATATAGAAAATATTTGGAGTGCTTCCTGGACTCAAACTGTGTGTGTTTGAGGTGCCCTTTGGATAGTGATAGATGTCAAATAAATATATTAAGAAAATCACTTCACATTCACATAATATTTCCAGTATTTTTCACATTTCTTACTTGGCATATCAGAGAAAAAGTCAGTCGTTACATAATATGAATTTCCTGTCCTATTTCTGTCCATTCAAGGAAAGTTTCCTAGTTAGAATCTTTATTCTGCCATTTCCTGGTTTATGTTTTTCTTGGATTGATACACTTTTAAGTATCCTGATTTTAAAGAACCATCATCACCTTAACCAGTCATGTTATCCGTTGCTGCAACTAAAGTGTTTTGTGTTTTTCAAGGCGATATTTCACACTGGCAGAATTTTTGAATGCACAAAAGTTTTCCAGTGCACAAGAGGGTGACAAAGTAAAGTTATTCTTGCCTCACAATACAAATCACAAATCTACAATACAAATTTAAGACGCAGAGCCGGTACATCTAAGCTCTCTACTAAGATCTTTTAACTAGAGGTGTACTATATGGAAGTATAAGACACGACATGGGGCTACGTCTAATTTGTGCACTGCGCTGTGTGTTTCTTGGTTGTATGAACATGGCGCCACTGTGGTTCAGGAGTTTGAGTCCCTTTTTAGGAAACAATACTTGAAAATTGACACTGTTAGCTCATCCACCAAAGCCTATTCTGGCTGTACAGCTAATCATTTAGGGGGGATAGGAATGTAATAACTCATTTTGTTGGATGACTCAATATGTTTAAAACGTCATTTTCCACTTGAAGCAACAATGTGATTTTATTACTGTGCATTTAAATGTGTTTTCTTTTAATCCCATTGCAGCAAGACATTTGGCAGTTGTTACTCAAACGGTTGCTACAAGTGTTTTTGTTAGATACTGTAATCACTCATCTGTGCTTTTTTATCATGGTCACTAGAGCGTTACTAAATTGTGCACACGCAGGAACGTGAACTCTATAGAGTGGATTTTTTGGGGGTTTATTTTAATTTTCTTTTTTTTTTCTGTACAAGTTTGCACCTCTAGGGATTGAACAGCCTTAGGAAATATGTGCTAAATTTGCAACTTGGACTCCTCTGTAAATAAAGGTGTTTTGCATATTTGCATTGTCGTGGCATATTTTTCCATTACAAGAGATAAGATGGTGGGAAATAGTCATTGATTTGTGTAGATGTATGAGTAAACTATTTGATACCAGGGTTTGGGCTTGCACCAGGCGACATGAGAATATAGAAGTGTAATTTCCAGAATCGTCCCAGTGTCCATTGTGAATATTTAATTATATCAGTGTAAACTGCGCTGCATCGCAGCAACACTGTACCTTTGGGATTGTCGCGGCCTCTTGTGTTATGTTAGAAAAACAGCATCTAATCAATTCTTCTACTGGTTATATTTGAACACAACATCACCGTCGACTTCCAGACTCTACTGTCGTGGGGGTTGTAATGAAAAGAGACTTTTAAAAAAGAAATCGAAGTATGACATTTTGTAGACGAGTATGTGGTTATAGGGTTAATAGATACCTGGTTCTCATTGACAGTAAATAAAGCACATACACCAATGAAGGATTCCTGTTATTGAGACCATTTTTTGATGCTTATTATTTACAACAGGATGTATCTCTTGCTTCTTGTAGCGTGTAGCACTTTGGGTGTTGCTTGGTTGCAGCGACTCCGGCTTCGAAATAACCAAGTACCTACGTCATCTTGTGTAGCTTTTCCTGTAATAATTGATAGCGTAAATATGACACATAGTCTGATGACCTTGTACTGCCTCATCCACGTTGACCTAGTAAAGGTCACAGATGCTCAGTGTTGATAATAACGAACAATTCCATAAACAGAAAAGCATCAAAGTCAGCCTGACATGCAGTTAAACGGTAAACCTACCTTAGTTTGTGCAGCCATCTTTTTATCTGCAAAAAAGTGTTCATCCACCTTTTAACAATAACACAGTTTGTGTGTATATATATATATATATGTATATATATATGGAGGACATTTCAGTAGGCAAGGCTGCTATATGGGTATAGAAAGCATGGAAGCATGCTCCTGAAAAGTTTGTAAATGACATGAATGGGTATGTAGAAAGTGGGTGTTGCAGTAAACATGGGTACATGTATGGAAGATGTTATGGGCACCTTGCATCTCGCAAACTGTGTAGCTTGTAAAGAATAATTTAAATCCATAGAGTAATAGCTTATGAAAATAAATGGCGTTTAAAATAAAGCAAAATGTCCATATTGCTAAAAACGGAGTTCATTTTCTAGATGGTGGCCTTGTTATCTAGAAATGGAGGTCTGATTGAGCCCCTTTAGCACTAATGTCACATGAGATGGGAGAGTCAAACACATAGGAAGGCGTCAAGAGAATAAAGTTTTATTAATTGTGCCACTAAATTCGGGTGTAGTAAATAACATCACAAAAGTGGGTGTATGTTGCCCACTAGTGGTTTAGCAAGGACACCGCATTTCATTTGGAATCTGAAGGCTGAATGAAGAATCCGCACTCCCAACATTAGCGAGTCGGGGAGAGTAGCGGATCATCTACGCAAATGGGTGTTAAATAGTAATAATTAGGGTGTTTAATTAAAGTTAAACGGATTAACAACACGGGGGTCTGTTGACGCTTCGATCAACTGACTACAAAAGACAACAATGCACAACAAACCGCAGCGCTCCAGACTGAGTGGAGCCAGCAACTTGTGAGACGTTCCAGTGCCGCAGCACGACCGCCGTCAGAATTCCAACTCCATACACCGAAACATCAAAAACCTATTTTCAAAAAAGGCCGCTGTTGAGGTTTGTTTTGTTACAGATACGGCTACTGAAGTTGCATTTGGCGTGTATGACCGTGATAGTCTAGCTGTAACTGTCAAAGGTGGAAAAAGTTTGTTCACTCGGCATATTCTCTTACCCGTGCGTAACGAAAGCGAACGAATATTTTAAAAGTCAAACATTGAACGCACTGGTTTTGGAACCAAATGCAAAACAGTTGTTTTGGCTCATGATATGGCACTATGTGTGAGGCAATAAGTGGCCAAATTTCCCCTCCGCCGCAACACCAATGCGAGCACTAGTTTGTCAGGAAAGCGGAGTGATATGCACTCCGCCTCTCCAGTCTACTTGTGTCCAGGATCTGGAGGACATGGCACGGGGCACGGAGGGAACAAGTGGTGGAAAACGAGCGAAAAGCTATAAGAAAGCAGGAGCTGCCGCTTAAAACCCCTTGCCATGGCTTGCGTGCATTCTTAGAAGGTATGTGACTACACGAGCATTTAATTATTTCATTAAAAGAGTAGAGCTGAACTCCAGTGAGCTACATCAGCATGGTACGCTGGGCAGCGGAGGGCTGGGGCTAGCAGCTAGCATAGCTTAGCCTCGGTTGTGAGAAGTTCAAAAAGTTTCTGGAATGGAGGAAGGGTGAAGTAACTTAGGCTAACCGTTAAGAGGTAGAACACTGGCGTATAAAGCTATATTTTAAAGAGGAAACAATGCCCTTAAACGTAAGGCTAATACACTAGAGAGTAATAGTTGTTATGAGGTGTCTGACTCTAAAGTTTAAGCTAAACAAGTTGTATTCCGTTAACGTTAGCTAGGGTAGTTAGCAAATTCTCGAGGTTACATACATTAGCTTGCTACATATCAGAGCTAGCTAATGCCACTGGAGTAATGTATTATTATGACTGCATATTTCTGCGGTGCAGTTGAATTAGAGCCGCACTAATTTAAAAGCGATTTTTACTTCTGTTTGGGGATTTCTGTATGGTTAGATGCGTCTGTCTGAATCCCAGTTCTGTTTCTCTGGAGGGGGGGGGGTTGCTACTCACCGAATCGGTCCTTCCATATTGTCTGTTCCCTGTAACTACTGCATACTTGTCAAGCATTTCGGATTTCACACGGTCAGAGTAATGTTCTTGGGTTCCCCGATGTTAACGTGTTTGTGTAAACCTCGTTAAAGCGAGAATGACGGCGTTACTCATTAGCTTAATTTTGTGGTTTTGGGCTTTGGGAGGGAGCTTGAGATGAATTGTATCCCGTGGTTTCCCAAACAGTCTCCTGGCCTGTTGTCTTCAGTGGGAAGTGTCCTGTGCCTTGAACTGTTAAAATATGCGAACATTGTGCAAAACATTGCCTCTTTTGGACATTTTTATATTCAGATAGCAAGGCTGTGATTGTACAATGTGTCAATTTTGGATCAATCTTGGGACTGCATTTTTCAACATACAAAATATGCAGGCTATACTGCACA
Source organism: Gadopsis marmoratus (assembly GCA_036023855.1). Classification (NCBI taxonomy): domain Eukaryota; kingdom Metazoa; phylum Chordata; class Actinopteri; order Centrarchiformes; family Percichthyidae; genus Gadopsis; species Gadopsis marmoratus. The sequence goes on along the minus strand of JAVQJF010078747.1, from coordinate 7,728 downwards.
CTGACCTTTGTAGACGAACCACAAACCATCTTCAATCGTGGTTATAGTTAATTTAGGCAATGCTCAATGCTTAAGTTTTCCCCTCAACCCCTTTTCAGGATGTGACTTTTTGATTGAGTTTTGATTTTTGAAGAGCTATGAGATCAGTGTGAACTGTTGACAGATTGTAGAGATGATGAGCTTTATCTGAAGGGTTAAGTCATTCGGGCTAGTTATATCTACGATATGTTCATCAAACAATGTTTCTGCTCGTTTAAAAAAGAATGGACATGTCCTTATGTTGCAATCTGTCATGTCTTGTCATTGCTCATCCTCTACAATGAACTGATGAATCACTGCTGCTCCAGTCTAAAAGAGGCCTAGCTGCATCCAGATCTCTGACTGATCCGGTTATGTGGAAACAGCTGCTGGAACGTCAGAAAATCTGAGAATATTTGCATGCTGGTGATTTTTGTGTATTCTGCATGTTCTACTTAAGGTTTCTCTGCTTTCATGTGCGTGTAGAACAATGAGCAGTGGAAGTGGGTGCAGTGCTGTTGGACAGCTGTGTGGTGGAAGGGAGGGATCGGGGGCAGAGATGGGTTGAGGGGCGGGGAGCGCAGCTCTTTGTGGTCACATCCTTTTTGACTAAGGCCGGTTTCACAAGCCCCCAAACAGCTGCTGCATGTTTTTGTCTGTCTGCTTGCTGGGACTGCATCATATAGATGGATGTGTTGCATATCACATCATGGTTTGTTCCATTAGTGTAGGTGTATGTCAGGAAGATGGTCCGAGACACTCAGTGTCAGTACATTAGTAGGTGGAAACATTTGTTTGTAGGGACAGTCATTGGATACACCATGGTGCAACAATACTACATTCATTTATAAGGTGGTGATTCAGTATTACAGTTTTTGTTACTCATGGTTTTGCAATGCAGGAATAGCTGATAGACCATTCTAACCATTACTTAGGTTATATCATAAACTAATAGTAAAATATTTTAAATAAGAGGAGCAGAGCTTCTTAAAACATTTCTTAATTCACTTCTTTTCTTTTCTTACAATTTTGGCTTTACATTTTATTTATGGTCAGATTTAATACTTGTATTCTCCTGTCTGGATGACAAACAAGGCAATAGGTTTCTTATTTTGCGATGACAGCATTTACAGACAGCTGTACTTTATTTAATATAAGTACAGTTTTATTTATTTATTTTTATGTTGCAGGTGCCACTCACACCTCACGCTCACTCTTTCTTCACTTTCTCCCTCGGGCTCAAACAAAGGAAGTTGGAGTGTGGGTTGAAACAACATTAAGCATCATTTCAGCAACTTTGAACATAGTTTTAAAAAAAAAACTACCATAGACCCTAAATATTCACACCACCAATATTGATTCTTGTCAATTTATGAATTTAACACCTTTATCCCTTGGCTTCCTAAATAGTGTCAGAAAATATTTTTTAGCAGTTACTTCACTTTAATTCACTAATCAATTATGTTTCACTTGCTGTATGTTTAAAGGGTATCCATTCCATATTTTGACACTACAGCATTTTTTATTGATTGAATACATTATTTTAGATGTTGTCTGGTAGACCAGCCTGTCAGCTTTACATGTTTAGCTGTTTATCTGGCTGTGTTTCTCCTCATGTTTGTTTTTTCATATGCGTGACTGTCAGGTGTTGTATGTAGAGCTTGCTAACAGATGTTTCAGCAAGACTGAGTCTGTTTATGGAAATGATGTGTCAGATGAAAAAAAAAGACAAAGGGCTTTTCGATTTGATCATCCTGTTGAGTGAGAATCGCATGCTGTGCTGAGTTTCAGACTTGATTCATAATTGGATTTTTAAAATGTATTTTAATTTTGCTATTATTTACGTGTGTGTGTGTGTGTTGCCAACCTTCACATGCATCAGCTCTCTTTTCTGTTTTGCAGAAGGCCGGTGGAGTTGGAGTAATCGACCCGAGAGGAGCTGGGAGTTGTTGTTGAAGTAGTCACTTCATTATTTCGTAGCCTGTCGGCTTGCACCAGTGAGACCTGCTGCAGCGCGTCAGCTCGACAGAGGTCCTGATCTCAGCTCCTGCAGCCTGCACCCCCTCCCTCCATCAGTGGTGGTGACCCAACTCCGGACAGCTTGCTGCAGGGCCCTTCCTGAGCAGCAGCAGCTGCGTCCTGCTTGCTGACTCCCCTCCCTCCCCTGCTTCCTGTCCTTGGTCAGACAAGGCTACTGCCTCCTCTCCCCTACCCCACCCCTCATCTCTGTTGGCCTCTCATACACACCCTCGCATTCACACACTCAAGTGGTTTCTTTTGTTGACCACACGTTCACACACCATTTTAGGCTACTAACACTAGTTGGAGATCGTAAGCAGGGGACTTATAGAGCCCCTTGGTCCCTCTTTGGAGGTAGTCCTCCCTTTTTACCTACACTACAGCCTCCAGCATGACCTCCATGTCCAGTCTCTTCTCCTTCACAAGCCCAGCAGTCAAACGCCTGCTTGGCTGGAAGCAGGGAGACGAAGAAGAGAAATGGGCAGAAAAGGCCGTGGATGCGCTTGTGAAAAAGCTGAAGAAGAAGAAGGGTGCCATGGAGGACCTGGAGAAGGCTCTGAGCTGCCCTGGGCAGCCCAGCAAGTGTGTTACCATTCCGAGATCACTGGACGGCCGGCTACAGGTTTCCCACAGGAAAGGTCTGCCTCATGTAATCTACTGCAGAGTGTGGCGCTGGCCAGACCTTCAGTCCCACCATGAGCTCAAGCCCCTGGAGGTGTGCGAGTACCCGTTTGGCTCCAAACAGAAGGAGGTCTGCATCAACCCATATCACTACAAGCGAGTGGAGAGTCCTGGTAGGTACTCGTGCTGTCTCCAAATAGGGTGGTCAAAGAATATTGACTTGAGTTGGGGCTTTTTTTTTTCTTTTTTAAATATATACTGGAAGGTTTAAGTTTGACACATACACTCAACATCCTTATTTGTCCAGTCTGAACAATTATATTTTAATGGATGTTTCTATGTCATTTTAATGATATAATTTCTCCCATTCACATTACCTTTCCAAATTTGCTGCCTTTTGGTAAAGATGGTTTAAAACTAGAAAATTGCATTTCCTGCAGAAAATACATGCGACTGCTGAAAGGCACATTGTTGGAAATGCAAATTAACAGTCATGAGTAGGTTTAAGTAGTTCAACCACTCTGCCACCATGCAGCAGATTTGGAATCATTGCTACTGTTGAAATGACATACCAAATCAAATGCTACAAGTGTCATTGAGGGTTTGAAGTATGATTGCTACACTAAACGCAGAGCTTGTTAAAGCTGTGGTAATATTAAAGGCTGTAGCAGTATTTTAAGTCTGGATTTGAACCACTGACCTTAAAGTCTAACAAGATTTATGAACATGTGCTCTAACCACTATGCCACCAAGCAGCACAATGGGGTTGGAATCACTGCTGCTGTTGAAAAGACACCAATTAGAAACAGCTGCAGGTGTAGTCAATCATCCAATCGAAGTTAGCTGCGGGTTTGAAATGGGACAGCTGCAATGAACATGCTGGTTGACAGAACATTGTTGTAGTAGTTGTGTATTAAAGGCTGTAGAAGTAAAGGTTGCCAGAGTTAAGATTCGAACCCCAACCTTGCAATCGTGTGTGCTCCCATTTATTTCTATGGTAAAGTCTTTGAAAAAAGCTCAATATTTTAAAAACTATAAAAGGTAGAAATAAAAGTCATAGCACCCATGTTCTTAAAGTGCTGAAGTGCTTTCAGTATTCGCACATAAAAAGGTGTTCTGTAAGGCACAGTCGATACCAAATCTGGCCAATTGTTGTACTGAAATGTTTTTGGTTTTTTTTAAGTTACTGGATAGCAGCAAATACGATCAGACTACACCAGTGTGTAGGGGTCTACATGCTTTAGCCAGAGCCCCGAGTAAACTGTGGAGCTGGTAAACAAATCCACAAAGGTCAGAAGACTGTCATCACATGGGCCTGCTCCACCCCACCCTCCATTTCACAGAAAATCAATATCGCTAGCTCTTTTGGAGTCTTATTAGATTATATGCCTCAAGCACTCCAGATAGGGTGTGGCATCAGAGCGTGGTTTACTAAATGCATAAACCACTCAGACTAAACTCCTAGCACTTTCTCATCACTCACTACTCTCTTACTCTCCCGCTCACTCTCTCTCACTCTCTCTCTGTGTGTCACTCGCACACCACATCACACACACTCGTGCATGACCCTGAGGGGACAGCCTCACTGGTTTGGGATTGCCAGCTCTGTATTATTGACCGGTTCTAGGATACAGATCACATGTCAGCCAGGAGAGACTGCACGTCATATCATTTAAAGCAAATCTTGCTGTATAGTTTGGGGGGGGCTTAAAGCCATGATATGTCATTTAAGAGATGAAAATCAAGGCTGCTGTGGAAACACTATTCTTTTGACAAAGCTGAAAATGCAAATGAATATGCCTGACCTCTGGTTGTATCTTTACTAAGGCCTAAAATAGCTATTGTAGAATGCAAGATTGTCAGTGTTGGGCAGTGTTTGTATTTTACTCTAAGCTGCAGGGTTTGACAAAGTCTTGAAAGTTTGGATAATGCTTAGTTTTAACCAATATATTTTCAAGGTTAGGAATATGTTTAAATTTGGATATACTCCTGTAAAATGGCAGGGTTTTTTTTTTCCCAACATAATATGGTGTTTCATCATCTACACACTCGCTCACGTGAACCAAAATGCTTGTAATATTTGAAATGAAACAATCCTGTCGTCAATTTGTTTATCTCCTGGCATTTGTAGTAACAGTTTACATGTGGTGATAATGGCTTTGAAAGCCTGGAAATGTTTGGTTTAGGGACCTTGAAAGTGCTTGTTTTCGTAGGTTGGAATTGTTGAACAAAAAAAAGGACTGCTACTGTTGGAAGATATTGGCTGTATGTACACATTTTTCGGTATCGGTATAAATGCTTTCTTTTGGTATCTTCTGACATTTTATGTCAAATGAGGAATCGAAAATGATTTGTAGTTGCAGCCTTAGTGTTAACGCATGTTTCGTGGGCACCATGGCCACTTTTCCAAGAGCGTGCCCATCAAGGACTCTCCTTTCCAACATTGGCTGTGTTCCCTTGTTAATAATGGAAAGGATGCATTATTAACAAGGAAAAGCATTTAAGCACATTAAAAGCCATACTTGAAACAGGTTTTCTGGGTAAAGACGTGTGTGGCAGAAATGGGCTGATCAATTAGTTTTCTAAATGATAAAATAGCTTTCTTCCCCTGTGTGCTTTAATTCTCTTTTATTGCCGTCTTTGTTCCACCATCCAGTGCTCCCTCCTGTCCTGGTACCACGGCATAGCGAGTTCAACCCGCAGCACAGCTTGCTGGTACAGTTCCGCAATCTCACCCACAATGAGCCACACATGCCGCTCAACGCCACCTTTCCAGAGTCCTTCCAGCAGCCACACAGCGGGGGCGGCAGCAGCGGAGGAGGCGGAGGCGGCGGCGGCGGCGGCTCTTTTCCTATCTCTCCCAATTCGCCGTACCCTCCGTCTCCAGCCAGCAGTGGTACTTATCCAAACTCTCCTGCCAGCTCGGGTCCCTCCAGTCCATTCCAGCTCCCAGGTACGGCAGATATACTCCTGTACCTGACCCTGGGCAAGATGCCAAAATATTGTTTTCCAGCTTTGTGACATAGCCAACAAGAGCTTCTAATAAGCACTAGTCTGTGTTGAATTTGGTTTAAAGTAGGGAACTTTTTTTTTTGTAGTGTTTACAATTAAGCGATAACAGACATTTACCAAAGATCCAAGTAAATCCATTTTAATATTTCTATCATTTATAGAACTCCCAGTCGAGGGACATTTTCGGGTGCAGTACGTTGAAGCACTGACTTAGCATTACTAGAATATCATACAATTCTATCTTTATGATTTAAACTATTAGTAGGTATAAACTGCATATAAAGATGAACAACGTCTCTCCACTTCCTCCCGCTGTACAAAAATCAATCCTAAACTTCCTGCATGTGTGAGCTGCCAACTTTATATGTAGTCTATGCTTAAGGTAAATAAACCATAAAGATGGGCAACATGACGGCTCCCCAAAAGTGAAGCCAAAACATCTTGATTGCCCCCTGTGGCTGCGGAATAGGTCACTGATACTGCAGCTCCACCACGGATCACTATGGTGCACAATCTGGCTCCAAATGACATCACCGGCCGAACATGGCAGTGCTAGTATCCGGGGATATTTTGGCTTGATTTTTGCACACTGAGAGGGAGTGGAGACGTTTCGTCCATCTTTATTTATGGTCTATGGTTTAAACCCATGCATGATACACTGCAGTGAAAAGTTTTCTTAACTGTAACCAGGTCAAGTTATTGCATTCATCCAAATTAAGCTACACCTCAGAATGAGAACAAAGGAAATGCCAGCTAAGCAGTGTCCATCAGAGCCGGGGCTGCTGGCTGCTGTCGAGGCATGGACTCAGTGGACCAGGCAGCCTTTCTGTCTCCCTGTTACTAAGGGGAGACACAGCACACACATCTAACATTACGGATACATTCCTTTCTGTCCTCTTCAATAGTCTTGGTTTATTCTTGAATTTCTGTTGTACTATTTTGAATATACTTGTATTTGAGTGTGTGTCTGGTGTGTAGGTTCTGCTCCAGTCACATCAGGTGGCTGCTGGCAGTTGGGCAGAAAATGTTTTTAATGGCAATTTAGAATTTGAGGTTATTTTAGCTGTAAAGCCATGAGCGTCATGGTCTACACTCACAAGCATCATAATCGTAGACGTTGTCCTCGCTACATTGTTTTTTTTGTTTGTTTTTTTTCCTGTGTGCCTCAATATGGTTTTGCAAAGCTCATATTGCATCTGTGTCGGGAATGGGTTAGCATGTGGCTTCGCAAGTGAGGGATCTGTGAAATCTGACACCATTTCCGGGGTCAGATCCTGTGATGATTGTTTGAGTCTAGGGGGGTATGTGTGTGTACATGTATTTGCCAGCAGCAACAACTGGTCTCATCCTCACTAACTGCTCTCTTAATGTCTCAGCTGACACCCCACCCCCAGCCTACATGCCCCCTGATGAGCAGCTGGGCCAGGAAAGCCAGTCCATGGAGACGAGCAGCAGCGTGGTGCCGCAGAACATAGCCAGAGGAGGTGAGGGGTGCACACACTACAACTGACAGTAACACCACGCCAAAGGAAACATAAATACTGTTTTGAAGGCTTTTGAAAATCTAAGACTCTGCACACAACTGAATTCTCTGCACATCTAACCAAAACCTGTTGGCTGTACCACGTGTAGAACACAAAACCGAAGACGCCCTAACACATAGACTTTGGACCAATCTCCCCCTTACATTTGATCTGTTGACTCTTTGAAACAATAATTTAAAAACACACGTTAGATTGGCATTTCTATAATTCTTCAGGGTGTGTTCTGGGTGGTGGGATTTTACTTGTGTATATGCATTTATTTTTTTCCTCATTTCTATATGCATTTTGTTAGTTTATTATTATGATGTGATGTAAAGCACTTTGTAACCTGTGTTAAAGGTGCTATATAAATAAAGTTTTACTTACAACTCTGCTGCGGCACGATTGGAGCTGAGCTGAATCAAATCAAATCAAATTTTATTTATATAGCGCTATATCATAACAAAGTTATCTCATAGCACTTGTAAATATAGAGCAAGTTCAAGCCAACTCTATATCTACAGACCCAACAATT
>JAVQJF010078746.1:0-42471 GCA_036023855.1 Gadopsis marmoratus | reverse complement strand
TGTGTGTGCGTTTGCTTGAACGAGCCCGAAACAGAGAGAGAGAGAGAGAGAGAGAGAGAGGGAGGGAGGGAGGGAGGGCTCTGGGTGTCTACTTGGTTACTTCTAATTAGCCAGCCTCTTCTTGCTCGCCTCACTTGTCCACTCTGCAGATCCAGATCCTCTCCTCGGGGACCAGGTACCGCCAGGGTCCAGTGTGCGTCTCAGCATCCATCAGCCGACCTGCGGCGGACCCGCTGCTGTCGGCACCTTTCACCTGGCGAGCCCGGTGTAGTCAGACAGCAACCTGTTTTTTTTTACTTCACAGTCTTGGGTTGATTTTGTCCTAAGGTATCTGGATAGAGGGAGCATCAAATACACACGCTGTTCCTATATCAGCGGTGTTTTTGCGCTGTAAGGGTCAACCACCTGCCGTGACGTGTGCAGTTAGAACCACAGGTGCCTGGCTCGACGGCTACTGGGTCAGAGCAGCATACAAAGGCAAGGCAAAAAATCAAAAAACAGCAACTAAGTGACAAACAACCCAGGGTAAAGGGAAAACAGAAAGGGGTGGGGAGGGGGGGGGGGGAGTGACAGAAAAGAGGGAGAGAGAGAGAGAGAGAGAGAGAGAGAGAGAGAGGGAGAGACTCCCCCTGGAGACTAGCTAGGAGACCCGGCCCCCGGTCTGAGAGAAGGAGAGAGAGAGTGAGGGAGTGAGGGAGTGTTTTAAAGCCGGCAGGAGGCATGATGTCCTACATTAAGCAGCCGCATTACGCCGTGAACGGGTTAACGCTGTCCGGCCCGGGCATGGACCTGCTGCACTCCGCCGTCGGATACCCCAGTAAGTAACAGCCTATAACTTATGACTGCATGTTCATGTTTCCGCAGCTGAAACCTGTTGTTTCATTATTGTTTCTAGTGGGGGGAAAAAAAGAAGAAAAAACGCAGAAACTGAACGAATTCACGTTAGATGTCGTTTGTATCGTTTGCGTAAAATTGTCAGTAAAAAAAAAAAAAGGAAGAGACCAATTCACGTCATTTAAAAAAAAAATAAAGATATTCTTAATGAGTATGAATAGATGTCTGTGATTCTTCTAAGAACATGTGTTCACTTGACCTAGAAGTTCAGCGGATTATAGAGTCAAAAAAACCCAACAACAAACAACAACAATAAAACAATGTGTGTGAATGGAATCGCAGGCGGTTCTCACACAGACTTTACATCCAAACAGACTCCAATCTGTTGCTCTTATCATGTAACCTACTTACTGAAGGATGCTCATTGTATTTTATTTTGCTTCTTACATTGTTCGGGCGGCCTGATCAGCATCTGTCATCCTCGAGAAAGAGACTTTGAATATAAATGATGCCGAGATTTGCGGACAGAAGGCGTGTTGGCCTCGTTTTTAAACTTCAGACTCGATGCTTTGGAGTGACTTTCGTTTCCCCACTTTGTATATTTCGATTCAAACGGTCCCATTTATGAAATAAAGAAAACCACGAGGCCTGTAATGTCATTTTTTTTTTATCCTGCTGTGACACGAGATGCCGATATAAAGTAAACGAAAAAGAAAAAAGGTTAAATGCATTTAATCTTCATCCGGTTATTTGCAAGACATCTTCTGTAAAATTATATCTATAAAATGTAGAACCGGAGTGAAGCAACGATTTATTCAAGAGAAATAGACTTGTTTATTAAAATGACCTTAATAATGCATTAGTATTGTGTCATTTCCTCTATCGGCCTGTTGAATTGTGCCGAAGGTTTTTCAGGTGTTGAATGACACAGACACGCGGTCTTTAGAGCTATAGCCCATGAATTTGGTGCAGAATCTCTTAAATGCAAACATAATAAGAAACAGCCCACCATAATAATATTGATGATAATAATAATAATTATATATACAGTATATTTTCTGCATTTGATTTTTTCCTTGTAGACACCCCGCGCAAACAGCGTCGGGAGCGCACCACCTTCACGCGCGCACAGCTGGACATCCTGGAGGCTCTGTTTGCCAAAACCCGCTACCCAGACATCTTCATGAGGGAGGAGGTGGCCCTCAAGATCAACCTGCCCGAGTCCCGAGTCCAGGTGACACATTACAAAACAGTATATTTTGAGTTCTGTTTTAGTGTTTTTTTTTAGTGTTAAGAGTTTTGGTTTTATGATAAATAAGTATGTGGATGCAAACCGAGTACTGGCTCACTGAAAGAAAGAAATGTCTGTCTGTGTGTGTGTGTCTGTGTGTGTGTGTGTGAGAGAGAGAGAGAAAGAGAAATGTAACATAGGCTCCCTCACAATAGCAGCGTTTACAGTTTGATTATGTATTTAAAGCTCTGGATTTGATAATGAACTGCTGATGCACCTGCCATTCTCCAGGTCTGGTTCAAGAACCGCCGGGCCAAGTGCCGCCAGCAGCAGCAGCAGAGCACAGGCCAGTCCAAACCCCGGCCCCCTAAAAAGAAGGCATCACCTGCTCGTGACGCCAACACTGAGGCCAGTGCCAATGCCACCAATGGACCCTACAGCCCCCCACCTCCTCCTCCGGGCACCGCCATCACCCCCAGCTCCAGCTCTGCTAGTGCCACGGTGTCCATTTGGAGCCCAGCCTCCATCTCCCCACTGCCAGACCCCCTGTCTGTCTCCACCACCCCCTGCATGCAGCGCACCACCACCTACCCCATGACCTACACCCAGGCCCCAGCCTACAGCCAGAGCTACGCAGGCTCCTCCTCTTACTTCACTGGCCTGGACTGTAGCTCCTACCTGTCCCCCATGCACCCGCAGCTGTCGGGCACCGGAGGCGCCCTGAGCCCCATCACAGCCTCCTCCATGGGTGGGCCCCTCAGCCAGTCCCCCGCCTCGCTCTCCTCTCAGGGCTACACTGCCGCCTCACTGGGCTTTGGAGCCGTCGACTGTCTAGACTACAAGGACCAAGCTGCCTGGAAGCTCAATTTCAATGCCACTGACTGTCTGGACTACAAAGACCAGAACTCCTGGAAGTTCCAGGTCTTGTAAATGACAAGAAGTGGGGGTTGGGGAGGGAAGGGGACAGGGGAAGAAGTGAGAAATCAAACAAAATCAAAGTAGGGTGAATAACCCAAGATTCCTTTTGGTGTGTTTTAGAAGAAGGAAGAGACCTTCGGGCACAGAAAATCAATTAATCATATCAGTTGTACTAATCAGCTGAAATAATGTCTTTATTTCTGCTGTTTCAGAAAAATAAATGTGGACGTAAACTGATCTGTTGATGCTTGGCATAGTGATTGTTACCAACAGATGACAGTAGTGTTTCTAAGTTAAGCAACATAGAAATCAGCCAAACAGGATTACGATATCTGTACAATAAAATCAAATTAACGAGAAAGAACAACAGCTTTAATTCTCCAGCTCACTGGATTAGAGGGTCGAAAGAAACAAAGGAGGCAACTTGTCACATGCTGAATGCATCCTTTTGATTGATGACTCAGTAGTTTTGGTTTATAGAGCTGAATTTAGAAACTGTTTGACTGGGGCTTGACTCGGACTACATTTGAAGCATTTTTTTGTGTGTAAACAACAGTTTCAGTGACCTACAAGTTTACTGCATAGCCAGCCTTCAAATTGACTGACGACTGCCCACGCTCATGTTTATTTCTTCCTCCTAGACATTGTCTTGTATTTTCTGTAATGTGTTTCTCTTGAATGAAGCTGCTTTTCATCAGCGAGCTGACTCAAAAAGCTCTGAGCCAAACGACTCGACCGAGGTGGACTTCACAGGGTGGTTACTCGTTTAATACCACGTGGAAGGTGTTTGGCAGACAGAAGCTGATGATTCCCAGTAGCCTTGTATGATACCGAACCCTCTGCAGCCTGTGTGTGATACAAGCGGAGGGGGTAGAGTTGGTCACTGAAGTGACTGCAGTACAAATCTGTTGCCTTTGAGCATTGTTGAAATCATTAGCAGAATGGCTCGTACATTGTTAGTTTAATAGGATCACTTCCAGACAATTTGAGCAACAATGGTCCCATTGTGGCTATTGGCAGCCGTGTACCTCCACCCCCTCCCCCACTCCATCTCACAGTGTTTGCATGAGGTTAGCGGATTTTAGAAGCAGTTCTTGAATCTACAAATGACTTTATTATAAACTTTTTTTTGCTGATAAACTGCTCCAGTGAGATATTTGATGGGAGAGAAGACTGCACCAGAGAAAGGGAAGGGACTGGGCTGCCATGCAGACCCCCCCCCACCCCTGCACAGAGAGTTTGGTGCCTCTCTCAACTCCAACCTGTAAAGATGTGATGGGTACCACTTTATGTGTTTGATGTGCTGTTTGATTTTTTTTCTTTTGTATTAGACTTAAACAACATTATGTTTCTTTTAAAAAAAAATTGTGAATTCGTAAAAAATTGTGGTAATTTGTTTTTAAGTTGATATTATTATCAGTATTTTTACTATCATCATTAATATTATGTCTTCAGCTGGACATGGACATTGCTAATACGCTTTTTTTGTTGTTCTTTTGTAAATATTAAAACTTGAAAAAGCAATCATGTCTGGTATCGGATGAACAATGAGTTGTTACGCAAGCGCCACACCCAACAGAATCTCTCTCTTTCTTAATTTCTAGAAAACTGCCAACGTAATTATTTTTTCTGTTGATATTTTTCTTGTTTCAGCTTCATCTTCTTTTTCAAACTCAGGGGTTTATCCAATAAAAGTAGCAGTAATAGGATACAAAGCTGTTAATGCTTCTTAATCATTTACTGTACTTTCATTTTTTGCATTACTTTAATCTTCTCTGCTTATTTTTTCTGACATGACTTATTTTGTATATTTCATTTGTCTCCTGTGTTCGGCCAGTCTCACCACTACCATGCTAGATAGCTATGATGTTTCTGAGACATTAAACGACTTCATCAAAACTCTTGGGTCATTGTGTTCTGTAAGACATTGGTTTTGAGTGTTTGATCAGTGAACAGTGGCTGTCAGGGTTGACTCGACGTAGGGCTATACCTGTGACATGTGTTATCCTTCCATATCTCTGCCGTTTGGGGCTGTAAGGGAGTGTCGGACATCCAGAGAGGGGAGATTGGGAATCAGTTTCTGGGAGCATTCCACTAATCCATACAAGAGGTTGAGTGGGTATAAGGCAGAGATGAGAGGGAGCAGAGCAGAGAGGACAGAAAACAGATTAGAACTAACAATAATACTGAGTCCCATGCACCGCTCCCGGCAGCCCCAAACTGAAGTATGAGAGACAGGCAGATTAGTTTGGATTGCTGAATGTTTCTGTGCGCAGGCCAGAGGGTCAGCACCACGGCGGTTGTGAGGACTGCACTGGATGAAACGTTTCAGCTCATGGTGTGTAGAGGTGCTTGATATCTTGAATCAAGGCTGTGAGTCTTGAATCACAATGACACAATACAGGGATGTACAGGGAGGACGTATTTTTGTGGGCCAACCCGGACGTTGGCGTTGCCCCGTTTCCCTTGACAAAAAGCCGATGGGATTGCAAGATGGACTGGATTTTGGATTATTGCAGAAAATAAACTCTGTGGCAAAACAAAAGTTTATGATACTTTCATGGTCTGTTCAGCAAGATAATCTTCACACGTTAACGCCACTTTTATGATTGTTGAAGCTTAAATGCAATTGCCAGGAGTTAAATGCCAACACACCACAGTCACATGACTTCCCCGTCAGCACCACTAAAACCCCATTCAGAAACACACTGACTTTGAAACGAGGGAACCGGAAGTGCAAAAAACGAACTAATTTCTGGACTCCTTTAGGACTCATTTCTGCAGCACTCACTGCTGTCAACTGGCGCTGTTGTTTTTAGCCACACTAGTGCCACAACTCTAGGGATATTGGTCTGTCGGGCCATCACTTTGGTCTAGATATATTAAGAACTAATAGAAGCATTGACATTTTGTACAGACATTCATGGTCACCAGATGATGAATTGGCGATTACCTGACTTTTTGTCTCGCACCATTATCAGGTCAAAATTATACTTTGTCCGATGCTTTGGTTTATGACCAAATGTCTGCATAATTAAAGTCATTCCCATCAAGACTCAGTTGTACTTTGAGTTTAGTGCTAATAAGCATGATGCTAGCATGCTAACATGCTAAACTAAGATGCTGAACATGGTAAACATTTTACCCGTTTAGCATGAACATGTTACAGTAGTAGTGTCATTGAGAGCATGTTAGCATGCTGACATTAGCATTTAGCTCAAAGCACTGCTGTGTCTAAATGGAGCATCACATAGCTGCTAGCGTGGCTGTAGACTCTGGTCCTCTCTTTCTTCTGGGCAGAGTGCAGCCTTTGTTTGGATCATGGTCATCACGGCAGCTATTTCGATCATGTGAAATCAAGACATGGATATAATACACAAGATATCTGATCAGAAATTGAGTTGAAAAGATTGTGCACATTTGAGTTGATGTTGAACTTGCACGTCTACGTCGTGGGGTGTTGCACTCGGTCACGTCCTTCTCATTGCAGACTGTGAAATGTAATTGCAAAATACTTAAACACAATCACATAGATTTTTAATGTAATACTGATCACTGTTACACTGCACCATGCAGTATAACTTGCCTTGGCTAGTTGCTGCACCTTTCTACTCAGACTGCCCAGTAACAGTGAGTCTCTGCTGACTGGGATTTAGCCGGAGAACACAGATCTGGGTTCAGCTTCATAGTGACACAGCATAACATTGGCCCTGCAGCCCAAAAGCTCATTAAAAAGTGCAGTAGACTACGGTCACTAATGGCCCTGGGATTTAATTTACCAAGTTGCACATGTAGAGAATGCTACATGCTGCTCTGACAATCAAATTTTATACTTCAAAAGTTTTTGGTAGCTAGAGAGAGAGATAGATAGATAGATAGATAGATAGATAGATAGATAGATAGATAGATAGATAGATAGATAGATACATAGATAGACCCCCTACTGTGCGCTGTAGGCAGTGTGCTGCTGTAATCCCCCAGCAGCAACATATGGACTCTGGAGCACAGAGACACAGACACAGATACACTCAGGACTTAGAAATATGATTCATTTCTTTCCTCTCTCTAATCCCCTACAAACAAGCTGTTGGCCGGCCTGCTCTGGAGGCACACTGTAATCATGCCACAGGCTGCTGCCAGAGCTGACCAGCCTCCACATCATCCCTCCATCCCTTCCTCCCTTCCTCCTCCCTCCTGCCTGCCTGCAGTCCATTTTCCTCTTAATCGATTCCTAATCCCAACGCCGCCAAGCACACACGTGCTCAGCACACGCCAAAACACACACACACACACACACACACACACACGCACACACACACACACACACACACACACACACACACACACACACGTACAGACACATTCACAATCATCAAACACATGTGAATACAAACAATCATTATCAAACAGGGCTGCAGATAGTTTTTTGCTTTTGGTTAGAATAAAATAAAATGAAATAGTAATCCATGATGAAACAGAAGTTTAGGTGAGATCATTTCAGAGTAGAGTGAGGAACATTTTGTGTTGTGTGGGAACAAAAAAAAGTCAGACCAGGTTGAAAACACTACAAGTTCATAGCCTGGATTTGTTCGTGCTGCAATTAGGGGCCAGACAATGGATGCATTATAAATGAATGTCCCAATATTCTTTCTCAAGTTTTGTCTACCCATACATGTGACACAAAAAAATGTCACATTGTCTCGAATTGCAGCCTCTTTATATTAGTTTGATGTGTAAAGCCAGAGGGTGTAACATTCTGTCTGTTGTCACTACTCACAGAACAGCCCCGTGAAGTACTGGGAGGTCTACATTACCAAAAGAAAGCTTTGATGGTCAATTGTATGTACTTTATGCATCAAGAATTTTAAACCCTTTAAGGAGAACTCCTCCGATTTTACATATTAAAATCTGTCTACAGGTGTGTACTACTGCATATGTGAAAAAAGTTGTTAAAGCCTCTGGTGGCGGGATGATGGTAACATCAGGTGAAGGTAACTCCAGTTAGGGCTGAAGACTACAAGGTTTAAAACAAAAAAATCTGGGGGTGTGTAGTTAGAATGAAGTGAGCTTTCTGCAGCCCGCTCCTCATCTCTGATTCAGACTAGTGCCTCCAGGCCACATTAGCCACTACTAGCAAAACACACCCAAACCAAAGACCGAACTGTTGGTGGTTCGAGGTGCATTGTGGGTAATGTTTTTAAAAGGAAGAAGAATATACAGAATAAAACAGATGATATCTCTGGTTCTGCTGTATTGCTTTTGATCGTTTTTTTTAAAACTGTCCATCGTGAGTTCGACCATGTTACAGGAGTCTGTTTTAATGAAAGACACGCCAGTCGATGGCAATACAAACTCATGCTGTGCAGCCAAACATTATTTAAGTTAAATACATTATTAAGGGAGATCCTAAAGTTTCCAAAGATACCAAGTATATCCCTCGTGGGGAAATGTGTATGACGTTATGTAAAAGACATCAGAGTGAACAACAACATAATAATATGTTTTTTCACCTTAAACTTACCTAAGAGGAAATAATAGTTAAGGCGATAACTGTCTGATTATTATTTGAACAGCCTAAGCTACGCCTCTCTTGGTGGCTAACTATGTGATTATACATACAGGTAAATCTCAGTAACCTGCCTTAAAAATGTTGTATAATCACATAACTAGTTGTTTTAAGACAATTAATCAATCGAGTGAATTATTAGCATCAGCTGTCTTTTATTATGCACCAACATTGCACACGGTGAAGCCAGTTACGTGAAAATCAACAGCTTCTACGGCCATTCTCAAGTTATCAGCAAATTGATCATAAAAGAAAACGATGTAATCATTTGCACAAGTCATTAAATAAGATTTGTAATCGTGCAGTAATGCTGCTAAATCACATAGTACTGCAGTGTAAGTAGGTGCGAGTGATCTGCAGCTAGTAGTGGTAACAGGATCAGTATTACAGTATGAATGGATCAACCAGCCACTGTCAACCTCAGCATTCACTTCTGCTAAGGGCTTTACTGCAGATTACAACTTAACACCTAGTTAATATCACTAATAGTAAAAGTCAGAGTTTAGAGCCACAGATTAATGAGATGTTGGACTAAAACAGTTGTCTGGATTATGGGAGGTGTTTTCAGTTACCTGAGGCAACAGGTTACTGAGGTCTCTCTGACCCCCTTGCTGATGTTTGCAGCTTTACCAACCGAGCCTTTCCTGCTGTAGCCTCATCCTTTTCAAGTTTGAATGAGCTCGCGAGGAGACTGCTGTGCTTCGCTTTCAGAGGGTAAATGCATCGGTCGCCTCTGAGCTGCCTGGGGGTTGTATGGCTCGCTCGAGGGAATCGTAATAAAGGAAGAGAGAGCAGTGTTTATGTTTCCCTGTCAAAATGATTCAAACTGGCAACAGACGTTTTCAAGCTATTTTCTTGTTGCGTGTAAGATATTTCTTGCATTCCACCGTCACTTCCACATATTACCTCATCTGCCCCTTCCTTCGTTCCACGTTTCCCATTGTGCCCCCTCGTTCCCTCCTCTCCACCTCTCCTTGCAGTTTGTTATTCTTGCTGATCTAATTTAGAGAATGTCCCACATCCTCTTAGTGTCCTGCTCCCTCAGCGCAATACTAAGTGAATTAGACAGGATTACAGTCTCCCTCCTCTTCCTCCTCCTCCTCCTCCTCCTCTTCTTCTCTGTGCTGTCACTTTCTCCTCATCATCCCACTCCCCCTACTCCTCCACTTGCATGTCCATCTTTCTCTGGACATTTCTCTTTTCATTGGCAGGATTAAAGCCTTCTCCCTCTCTCCAGATGACAAATTGGTTCCAATGTTCCCTCTGTGACAGATGCTCTCGCAAGGCCCAGTGCATCATGGGACATAAAGTATTGTTAATTAAACTTTGACCTCTTGCGAATAAAAATAGGAAAAAACCCTGACATAACACAGTCCGCCAGACATCAGCATGTACAGCTAGTACAGGGGGATGAAATAATGATACAGGGTTGCTGTCTCTAACTGCTCGATTTCTCTCTACTTAACAACAATAAACAACAATACCAAAGGGGAGAGCTCCCAACTTTCCACTGAGAATGCCACAGCAGTGTTTCCTCATTGTGTGACTGTCACTACATGACCTTGGTTGGACAGCAGGCTGGGTGAAACCCCAAGCCCAGTCAGGCCATCCAGTTCCAGTTTCATGCCAGTGTGATGTAGTCTAATCCGTAGTCTGGCTCTTACAGGTTCACCCTGCTCTCTGCTGTGCCAGGACAGGGCCAGTTTAGGATACCTAGTGCTAACCAGGATGAAAACAACGTAATGTCATTTCATTGTGCCTGTCCTTTCTTTTCTTTTCTTTTTTTCTTTCTTCTAGATCACGATTCAAACATGACAGAATGTTGTTATACTGACCACAAAATGTTACAGTAACACTTTAAACTCTGCACACTTTCTGTTATCAAAATTGATGCCAATCCACCACATGTGACTCTCTGTAAAAGAAAGTACAGAATTGAGACACAGAGCACACGAGCTGAGAGGAGGGATTCAGAAGTAGAGATGTGGTAACAAGGTACAGGCTCACCTGGGGGTCAAGGGGTCACAAGAGGGGTCATGACCTCATTAACACCAGGAAAAAACGTATTTCCGCTACACAAATTTATGTTTATTTGATCTGATTTTCATCTTTTCCATTTTTGTACAAAATGAAATGGATAATTTACCTCTTCAGGCCTCTAAACGTTCAACAAAGAAAAACTCTTTGGTTAAACAGGTTACGACCAGCTGACATGTGCACCCGGCGATGAGGTGGATCGCAAGTGGACATTACATAACCACTGATTCAAATTAATTTACCACGCATGCTTGTTATTCTAGCATTGTATTTCGATGCTAACACTGAAATACTACCTGGGATTAATGAAAAGTTGAGAAATATATAAATAGATGGGACTATATGTCTGTTTTCTACCTTAAACCAGCCAAACAGTGGAAACGTTAGCAAGTTACATTTCTCCCACATTTAGTATCTCATTACACTTTGAGTCTTTTTTTGAGGTCAATGATATTATTTTGGTATGATTTGACATAATGCTGCATTTGACCATTTTATATACAGATACTCTTCAAAGTATATTGCATTTGACATCAACGCCTGCATTAAACACAAGCAATGATAAGTAACTAACTGTAAGTAAACTGACTGAGGTATTAAATTCTCAGTACAGTTTTGAGGTGCATGCACTTCATATACTTCAACTCCACCAACTTTTCAAAGGGAAATATTGTACTTTATAACCAACTAGATTTATTTGATAACTTTAGTCACTAGTTACTTTGGAGATTCAGATAAATAATAAAAAAATCTAATCAACAAACAAATAATGACGTTATATTATGGATATACTAATGTAAAACTTTAATGAACCCTGGCGGAAAATCACAAGTTACACAGTAGAGTTGAAATGAACCGCCTTTACCCACTGCAACATTAATGTAATGTACACATTGGTGCATCAATAAATATAACCCAATAATATAATATATTGTACATAATTCTGAAATGGTCTATTCTGTATAATCAGTATGTTTACTTTAGGCATTTTAAGTATATGTTGCTATTAATACTTTTGTATTTTTTCTTTAAGTAAAGATTTGAACGCAGGACTCTTACTTGTAACAGAGGTTTTCTACACTGCTGTATTGCTACTTTTGCTTAAGTAAAAGATCTGAATACTTCTTGCACCTCTGAACAGTGATAACATCAGCCTGTGACACATAAATAGTTTTTATAGTCTGGATATCAACTATATTAGTCTTTCAAGTTAGTCGCGCATAACTAAAAGCCAAACTTCTTTCTTGTTTTCTGGAAAATATGGAGAGATACTTTTTGTCACTGTGCCAAATACATTCATTTTAAATATCAGCACTACATGTATTACTCAATAAAAACTACAGTATGTAATAGTATTTAAAAAAATAAGTAGATAGTTTCTACATTTAGACTTAAATATAGAAACTAAATAGAAAACCATACTGAGTCTGAGTTCCTGCTTGAGCTGTTCTGGCCCCATCCCTCCACCACATGTATGCCCCCCCCTGCTGTTTCCTTTATCCGAAATGCACGGTTAATACATCTTTCACCTTCTGCAAAATTATTTTACAAATGTATTATTCTCACAGAGCTCCACTTTGTCAGACACACTTTACTGCATTTAAAGCATCGAACACGACACCAAGGCCGTTAAACTGTTCAATCCCCCTTTTAGAGTAAACCCCTACATACCTTCACCCCCCCCTTTCTGCCTCTCCATGCCCCTCTTTCTTTGTCTCACTCTCTCCCTATCCCCCATCTATCTTTTGTTCTTCCTCTTTCTCTTCCTGTCTTCATTGACAGGCCATCTGATCAGCACCACTCACTTCTCTTCCCTCACTTTCAGTAATTCCAGCGTTGCCTCTCTTGCTCGCTCGCTCGCCCTAATCCAGCTCTGACCTCAATCCCGTGATGTAACACATCATGTGATGTGTGGAGAAAGAGAGAGAGAAATAGAAAAGAGAGGAGAGAAAGAGAGAGAGAGAGGGGGGACATAAAGTGGGGAAACAAGGTCTAATCCTCGATGATGGAGGACAGACCAATCACAAACTGATGAGGTGGGGGGGGTCTCCATTAAGTTACAAAATATTAGTCAGACACACACTGATGTCCTCACACATATACCAACACACACACACACTCCTTCTGGAAACAACAAGTCAACATGTTTGTTTCATCTCTGTGACTCAGTGGCTATTTACATGTCAGTTTGTCTGCGTACTGCCAACAACAAACACATCAACCAGCTTGTTTATGATGGACATGCAGCCTCACGCACACACACACACAAATATTTGTGTGCCATCAAATATATCGTATACACAGTAAATACTCACATCAGATCTCAATGGGAAGAAAAATCATATCTATACTGGTATGGACTGGGTAATGTGCTTAAAAAGTGTTCCTTTAATTTTTTTGAGCAGTGTATATATATATATATATATATGCAGTTCTATTCCTTTTGTTGTAGATGAAATGCTCGTGTTGTAGATGAAATGCTCGTGGTTTGGTGCTTTTTTCTCTGCACCAAACCACGAGCACCAAGGCTAAAGTCTTGCCTAATTTACAAATCTTACTCTATAGATTTACATAATGGAGTGGCCATATGGCTGATTGTCTACATATCATGAAACTTGATATAGACCTACATAATATATTGTGTATAAAATGTGAGCAACCTTATGGAATCATTTCTAAAATCAATTTTATTCATTTTTATTTTCATCAAATATGACTTATTATGTCACAAGTATAGGTATATAAGATAATATCTCTTTGTTATGGCACTTCAAAATAACAATAATAATAATTTAAAAGGTGGTGGTGAAGGTGAAGTCATGTGACTGTGGGGTAGTTTGTCAGCGTTTTACTTCTCGCAATTGCATTTACGCTTCAATAACCCTAAAAGTGGCATTAAATTGTGAAGATTATCTTGCTGAACAAAACGTGAAAGTATCATAAACTTTTGTTTATCACATCATAAACCTTTTTCTGCAATAATCTACAATCCCATTGACCGTTTGTCGAGGGAACCAGGGCGATGCCAACTTCCGGGGTGGCCCACAAAAATAAGTCATCCCTGCAGCCCTCTATAGCTAGCTGTTTCCTCCTTTCTTTGCTTATTGGAATTCTGTCAAAGGTCTTTGGTAAGTGAGAAACTGAAGGGATGTAATTCAGAATGTGTGTCATTCTTGCCACTGAAGTGCAGGTTTTCTAATGCTGTCAGAAAGTCATTGTTTTTGATAGAGACTATCTGGAGTGTTCAAACTATTCACATGTGGACACCAGTCACCTTTGAAAAGTGCTACTTTCCAAGCTACTATGGCTGTTACATTTTGCGGGACCACTTGAGCTCATTTTCCATGGCAGCACAGATGTCATACGAAAGTGGGTGTGGTTTAATCTAAAGTAGCTTGAAAAAACAATATTAAAATGATAGACGCTGTGTGTTCTACTCTAGCTCCCCTCTTGTTTTTGGTAGAAGAATGACTAGAGAAGCACATGGCCTGCCTACACACACACACACACACACACACACACTGGTACAGCACCACAACTCACAGCCATGAATAGCAAATGAGACTGAAATTTGGAATGACGTGAAATTAATCGAAAAGTTCCAATGGTGCTCTTGCAGGCACATTTAAAGTCCCCCTCCACTCCAAAATTTCTGTGAAGAGTTTGACACTAGAAGGCTGCGAAAGTACATGGGTGCTCATTTGGGTGAAGGTTTTAACTAGGTAATCAAATCTTTTGTTAGCAAACTACAGTTCTGTGCAAAGGTTTTAGGCAGGTGTGAAAAAAGGCTGTAAACTTTGATTGCTTTCAAAAACGGAAGTGTTTATATATAGTACACCAAATAGAGGAATCTGTGAATATACAGTATGTGTATGTGTTACATTTGTGATTGTGTCTGTTGCTTTACTTGATATCTCCTTATCCACCAGTGGATGACTGCAGGACAGGGCGTGGTCCATGCTGAGATGCCCGTGTCAGAGGAGCCCGTGGTGGGCTTACAGTTGTGGGTGAACCTGCCGAGACGATACAAGATGGTGGAACCAGCGTACCAGGAGCTTAAAAGCTCGGCGATCCCCAAACCCAGCCAGGGAGGAGTTACGGTCGCCGTGATATCTGGAGAAGCTTTAGGAGCAACAGTGAGTGTGTGTGTGTTTGTGTGTCTCTTTATAATTCACCCACAGGTTTGTGATGTCACTGCAACATTATTAAATCAAGCCATAGTCAAAAGAGCACTTTTTTAAACTGAACATGATGTTTTCTTTCCTGGTAGCTGATGATCTCATGGTGATTGTTCATTTGCTGGATGCTCGAGGCAAACAGGAAAAACTGACAATGATGTGTGTGAGAGAGAGAGAAAATGCCTGTTAACAACACTCTTTGTCCAGTGTGAGCTCAGAGAGTCTGTTTGAAATGAGGAGCAGATTGTCTTGGCCTGCAAGAGATGACTTGGTAGTGTTAGAGTGCTGACGTGTGTGTTTGTGTACTTTCATTACACTTGTGAACATTGGTGGAAGTTGATGTACTAAAGACTGAAGTGAGGGCTGATAACAAACGTAGGCCCAATGTACGACTGAGAGTGAAGGTAAATTATTCAACAATCATGGTTTGAGTTTTGCGTGCGTGTGTGCGTGTTTGCATAAAGACACAGCAAATTGTGGTCTGGCATTTAAACCTGTGGGTTTAACACAGGTCATCGAACTCAAATCCTCCTCTAAAAGCATCCATTTCTCTTTTATTTATTGTGCTTATAAGGCTCATCATTTTGTGTTTGTATTGATGATAATTATATCTTTTTTTAAACAGCAGATTTGTTGAAAGTCAATTCTATGCCCCTACTTCTTCGACACAAATTTAACTTTTTCGCCATTTATGCCATTTTACTTGAGTTTTTACTTGATTTTCTTTTGTACATTTTTGTATGTAGCTCGTTGGAGAGATTCTGACTTTGTACAGATGGTTCTGAAGTCGTGAGAAAATAACACAGTCACTGCAGCCACTGTTTCAACAAAGTTTGCATGAATGTGTTTTCTGTTTTATACAAAATCTTTAAGCTGGTGTGTGTGTGTGTTTGTGTGTGTGCGCGCGTGTGTCTTAGTCTAAGGTCTTCACGAGGACACCGACCATGTACCTGGACTTCAGACTGCAGGCAGGAGCCCTGCATGTGCAGCCGGTCCCCTCAGGTAGGAGACGAATATTTCTAAATGCACTACAGTGCGTCTGAAAGTGGTTGGTTAATCACAGAAGTGGTCTGTTAGGATGCTCACACAAAAGCATCTCATGGCTGCTTTGGGGTCTAATTGATCCTCAGACATCCCTCCTCGGTTTTCTCTTTACTTCATTTTACTGGAAGCATTATGTGCTCTGAAGTGTCCTGTTTACCACAAACCTAATTGAATAAGTGAAAAGCAGTTTAACCTGTTCTGTTACTTTTGATTATAAACTGTGTTTTTTGTTTTGTTATTTTGGGTGAAAATCAGCAGAAAATAAACCAGTCCATGGCCTCTCTTTACCTTCACCCTTTGCTCAGTTCAACACACTCTGGGGTTTTGCAAAACATTTCTCCTCACTATTAATAGTAAGAGTACAGTATTTTGCACTTTACAGGATCCGTTCACAAGGACGTCGGGTTTTGGATCAAAGGCTGCACTTTGAGAGAGAGAGAAACTGTTTTCTTACGGGTTTCATTGCAGGTTTAGGAGCGAAGAACCCTTGTAAAATGGTTCACCTTGTAAATTACATTTCTGTGTTTTGATAGGATGGACTACATTCATCTACACACTCTCAGGATCCATTCATGCTGGTGAGTTTTGCCTGGTTAATGTTCTACTAAAAGAAAGACCCTTTTTATTTGAACTTTGGAGTGAGAATTTATTTTCTTCAGCTGTCTCATATTGTCCAGCACTTCAGATAAGAAGAAGAAGATCACTAACAGCAGGCTGATTTTCTTTAGTTGGATATGTGCACCCTTTTCAGTGTGTTTGATCACTCCCTCACTCCTCTCCCTGCTCTCCCTGCTGCCATATCTACTTAACAAATATGTGTGTGATCTCAGTCCGATCGCAACCTTCCTTCCACATTCAGCCAAAAGGCTCATGTGTTCCACTTTAAAGCCTGATGGATTCATTCTGTCTCTAAACTATGATTTCTCCAGACTTTAGAACACTCCAGTTCAATCTGCAATGTACCCAACATCACTGGAATAGTGATTGTGCTACTGTGTATAAAATATGACCGTCTCAGAGCTTGGCTTCATATCAATCACCTCAGTCACATGTTATAATGACGCCCTGGTGTATCAGTGTTGCTGCTTGGCATTATACTGTGAAATACAGCGTTTCCTGCTTTTTGGACGTCATTGTGTGATCAGGGAATTCCCCTCGCATGAGAACAAACCCTTTCACACTGTGGACTCATTTTCAGAGACTTTCTTGCTTTGTTGAAACCTGAATTCCCCCTTTTCATTATTTGTTTCATACAATTTCATTAAGATTTGATTGTTCTCCATCTTTACAGTGCAGGATCTCACAGATTAGTTGTAACTGCTGGCAGATGTTTTGACGACACGAGAGGATGAAAATGACTGCTATAATTTAAAAGAACTTATTTCAATCTTGAATCTCCAATGCTACATGCAGTCTGGCCAAGTCAGGACCAGCTGGCTTTGATGAATGCGTTGACCACACGTGGAAGTGTCTGGCTTTCTCAGCATTCAGTACAGCAGTGTAAATGTTATTTTTTTTTGTTTGATTCCCCCAATGAGAACCTCTTACTCCCTCATAGATTCCCATTTGTTTTCAGAAATACATGAAAAGGAGCCCAAAGGCCACAATAAAAAGCATGTTTATTGCGTGTTTTTCCCCCTTAACACAACCTAACAGTCTTATTGCACCAGAACTGAATGTGAAGAAATGTCCCTGCTCGACATTTAATTTTCTCTTTCATTCCGTCATTACAATCAAGAGTATTAATGTTCAGTAAATATGTGGTATTATGAGGAGGAATGTGTTCAAGCTTTTATATCGTATTTCTGAAAATTAAGTGGTACACTTCCTTAATGGGAAAATGTACCATTTAGTGTCACTATGAAGAAAAGATATAAAATTCATCAGTGTATTGTTAGAAAATCATGGGATTGTCACATTGAATGCCATTAGTCTTGTCAATATATACATACATAAGAAATGTGAATATTAAGTTGAGTCAGGCTCAGGTCAATGAAAACATAATGAAATAGGTTCAGCCTTTAACTGAAACTGAAAAATCCTGTCGCCCACTTACTCACAGCCACAAAAAGGTTTAAAGTGAAGAGTTCCAGCGTTGCTAATAAGGACAAACATGTGAACTTTTTGTTTTGTTTTCAAGGCCCAGATGAGGAGCAGCAGAAGGTAGAGCCCCATCACACTGTGCTGTTTGGAGATGGAGACAGTGTCAAAGTTGAAAACAAGGTGAGAGACTTACAGTAAGTTCTCTGTGTCAGAGAGCAGTGGCACCTAAACGTTTTCCCATAACGCCCCCCTATGGAAGCCGAAAATATTGTTTGTTTGATGACGTGCTTAATTAATCTCCTCTTCGTCCCCTGTGGGACAGAAGGCCACAATGAGCTTCCTACATTGTTTCCTCCATCTCAACCCAACCTTTGGTTTTCAGTCTGCCTCCGTTTGAAGCAGGTGGCCCATCTTAATCACCTCTACCTTATTTCAGTGATGATGTTCTTGCCTGTTTTTTTCTGTTCAAAGGTTTTAATCACGTTCAGATGCCACATAGCTTTCTCAGGTGTCCGTTGTGGAATCCCTCAATCCTTTTCATATCGCCACCATTCAGAACCGTTCAGCTACATTAGGATGGACTTGACGTTGTTCTTTTAAATTGATAGACCTTTGTTTTTAGGCTTGGACTTCCAGACGTCCCCTGGGCTGTCCCCAAATTTCTTAGATGAGGATGACCTCTTATTCTTTCCTTCCATGTCTATCTTGTACTTCACATTTAGTTTTACCGTCTTATTAAATTATTACTTATTACCGTCTTTTTTATTCAGCTTGTCTATTTTTCCCACCGGTTTTGATCCACCTCTGCTACAGAGCAAAGGTTCCCGACCTCTTTGACTTGTGATGCCTTAAAATGCAGTAACTATTCTCACCTTAACATCTTATTGTATTGTCGTGAGCAGTTCAATTGAAAATGTGATTTTTCCTTTTCAGAATGTTTAAGATTTTAAGAGGCCCCCAATAAAGGCTAAAATATCCAGTAATTCACAAGAAAAAAAATCAAAGCTTAGACAAAAGTCAGAAAGAATAAAAGCAATTTTGTGTAACAGCAATATGTGAATTTCTTTATTGTGACCCCACAGATTTGTCTTGGGACCTATTGGGGGGGTCCACTTCACACACAGACACAGATTATAGCACTGCCTCTTGTTTTCTCCTCAGGGCTCTGAAGTTTGCCATTTTGTGCTGATCGCTGGAGAACCAATCAAAGAGCCTGTTGTACAACATGGTACGCCATTTGTGGTATTCCCTCCACTTGGGCAACAAGTCACACTGCACAAAGGAAATGCTTGATGTGTTTCAGAAGTCACACGCAGATCTTAATCAATACCTTTTTAAAGTAATACGTGTTCTGTCTACTATGTTCTGTCTGCCCCTCAGGTCCATTTGTAATGACCACAGAGGAAGAGATCAGACAGGCCATCAGTGACTTCCAGAATGGCAGAAATGGCTTTGAAAGGGCCGTAAACTGGAGGTCTAAGATCAGAGACTCTTTCTGAACACGACGCTTTGCACTCTTGTCCCTGGTGAAGAATGTTTGCCTTAGTTGTTTGCTGCTATAGAAGCATATTTAAAGATGTGTTTGTTTTAAAGTTAGATGTTTGAAGATGTGGGGATTTATTTTTCGGGATATGTTCTGTATGTGTTTTACAAGACATTTAGTATTTTCCAACATCTATTTTAACTTGTTACATGTTCATGTGCTTCATGTGGGAGTGGACGACATACCCCGTTGTCAGCGGTGTAGTAGCTTAACCCCTTGTCCTTGTAAAATATACATTTTTAGGAAAAATGTGCTTTTAACTGCTCTCCCCTCCCCTTGTTAAATTTAAGCTTTATTACATTTTCCTTCTGCGGATTGAAATAACACTAACAGAGCTGTTCTGAAATTTTTAAACTATGTGCACGGTGTAATCACGCAATGTTGTTATGAATGTAACTCAACAGAATTTAATTAAGTATAAGTATGAAGGTTTTACAAATGTTTTGCCACAGAGACATGCTTAAGAGACAGTGGTGTAATGTATCCAGCTACTGTAAATCAGAAGGAATCCGTTTTCCAGCTGCTAGATTCCACATGGCCCCAAATCCCAAAATCCTTTACAGACCACATTAAAATATTACTATATATATATATATATGTTTTTGCATGTTTTATAATTATTATAAGCTGCTGTTCCTCATTTGCATCCAAATTATGAATTTTGTTCTCATGTTTGTCCCTGACAGATTACATCCTGAGTCAAATGGGCCTGAATGGGTGAGTGGGTGTGACAGGGGTGGTGCTGGCATCTTATTTCCCCTCACACGTTACGAAGGTCTGGATCACATTTAAAACACATCTTACTGCTCTTCGACTGTGTGCGGTTTGGCAACTCCGGAGGAAGAGACACTGATCTGATAGGGGATTTAACAGGAAGGGGACTTGATCACTTGACAAACAGACATTAAAAAAAAGAAGACAGGAACAAACAAGCAAATAAAAAGGCAGCAGGACCCGCAGCAGTGGGAGTGATAAGGGCAGACACCAAGACAGACAACACTCGTCAGAGCTCTTTCAGAATTAGCTCGCATATTGGAGGAAGGAATTGTGTGGCTAATCTTGACCCTCAGGGCCTTTTTACATGGACTAACCACAGTAGGATCTGGAGATCTGAGGACTGACAGAGGGGTTTGTGTAGTTTAACAATCAGATGTCATAACTGCTGAAATTAGCAGTTGAGGGATGCCAGAAGTCAGCAGCCTTTTCAGGAGGTGGGAATATAAAGAAGTAAATAGTGTGCACACAAAGGAATTTGTTCAGATCCTCTAGCTAGAGGCCCTGAGAAATCTCACAGGCCTTCAATCCATTTTGACAAAAGAAGAGTGTGCTGATAAGAAGTCTGCAAGGGAGTCCTGGCTTTTCTTTTGTCAGCTTCAAACTTCTAGTAGCTTCGTTATTTAACTGGACACCTCGTGTTCTGCATCAGAGCGTCTGCAGTAAGAGGTGTATGTTTTAAAGCCTCCTCCATTTGGCTCGTGGGTGTCTGGGCTGCTGTGACAGGTTAAGTCTGGCTTAGACACACACACACACACACACACTCTACTGTGCAGCTGGAAGATCAAGAGTTTCTGTTGCACATACCTGCACTGAGAGGCCTGAGTGTGTGTGGTCTGACGGACTCCGCTGGTCTGGGAAACTGAGTCAGAGAGGCAGCCAGCTTTATTAGTGCGTTATTCTGCCAGCAGTAAAAGGAGACTAGTTCATAACTGCTCAGCACTTCTCAGAGAAAGCAGAGCAAGAACCAAGGGATGAAAATGAAACGGACTCTGTGCAGAATCTCCTGCTTGGTGACTCTGGTGGTCGAGCTGAGCTGGATAGACGTGGGCCACAGTGCACACAGAGAGGGAAGAAGTCGGGTAAGTGTGGCACGAAACTTCAAGTGTGTGTATCAAAGCAGCAACGTAAGATGCCGCTTGCACTGCTGTTTGTAGCTGATGTTTAATGACATCTGATTTTGCCAGATGAGTGGAAATTAAAACACTGCATTGCTATTATATTGTTGATGCATTCAGGGCTTGATTTAACTTGTTTTTGCAGTGTTGTGTGGCCTCTTTGCTCCTTTCATTCATTGTCTCATGAACCTCTCTCTTGACCGGTTGCAGCCAGTGCAGTACACTCGCACGTGCTCACCGTTTTCTGTCCACTGACACCAAATAGACAGTAATCGTGTGCGCTTGCATGTGGCTAAAAGAAAATGCACGTCACCATCTGGGATCATTGAACCACTTTAATCGATTTTCTTTATCTAGCTGTCGTTCATCTCCATGACTTTTGTCTCTCCCTGTTCACTCTCCATTTAAAGTCCCCCCTGACCGTTACCTTTCAAAAATAATTAATTCCTGTCTTCCCTCTCCCAGACACTCTCCCCTCTCTGTTTCTCATTAGTGGGTCTATCCCCTGGTAGAGATTGCAAAGGGGAAACCTCCCTATTTTCTGTTGTTGTTTCTCTGATTTAAGTGGAAGCAGTCAGCCAGCCAACCTGGCCCAACCCTCGGTTCTGCAACACGTTGAAAACATCAGAGGGCTCAGATCGTTGCAGTTATCCAATGGAAATAAGGCAAACATTGTGCAACTGCAATATTCTTACATGACCGTCTTCTCTGACGTGCCTCCGCCTCAGTTGTAGACCTACCATCCGGTTTCAGGCTTTGGCTTTTGCTGCCTCAAAAATGAGCCTGGGAAGTCCTACATTTGATGTCCTCTCTCCTGCAACGATAGATCACTACCCTTGGATCAAGTTAAAACAAAAACAAAACGGCACAGATCTTTCACACAAGACATCATTGTGGATTTAGTGCTGGAGATTACATTTAATGTAAAAAAAAAAGATAAACTTAAGTATTGGACTTTGCATTTCATAACATTTCTTATGCAAACCGTACATATTGAATCTATTCTGCTTCCATTTTGTCCTGGTTTATGTCGTCATGGGAGCTTTGCCCTTTTGTGGTAGCACGACAGGTGGTTTTTATGGTTTTCTCTCCTGAATCACAGCTCTTATCCTCTGTATGTAGAGGTGCCAAGGATCACCTGATACTTTAAACTGTGTGTCAGTATGTATGTGCATGTGTCCATACAGTGCACGTGCTTTTAAGTGGATGGTACTGCTGCCTTCTGTCAAACTGCATGCTGGTGTTAAAACTGCCATTTTTCAGATGTCCTGGGTCCAGCTGCATGTCATCCTCCTACTGTATCTACAGTGCCTTGCAAAGGTATTCATACCCTTTGACCATTTCCACATTTTGTGACATTACAAGCACAAACTTCAATGTGTTTTATTGGAATTTTATGTGATAGACCAACACCAAGTAGCGCATAATTGTGAAGTGGAAGGATAATGATACGTGGTGTTAAAGATTTTTTACAAATAAATATCTGAAAAGTGTGGCACCCATATGTATTCAGTCCCCCTGAGTCAATACTTTGTTGAACCACCTTTCGCTGCAATTACAGCTGCATGTCTTTTGGGGTATGTCTCTACCAGCTTTGCACATCTAGAGACTGCAATTTTTGCCCATTCATCTTTGCAAAATAGCTCCAGTTCAGTCAGATTGGATGTAGAGCGTCTGTGGACAGCAATTTTCAAGTCTTGCCACAGATTCTCAATAGGATTTAGGTCTGGACTTCGACTGGGCCAAACTAATACATGAATATGCTTTGATCTAAACCATTCCTTTGTAGCTCTGGCTGTATGTTTAGGGTCGTGAAGGTGGTGGTGAGGTGAACCTCCACTCCAGTCTCCGGTCTCTTGCAGCCTCTAACAGGTTTTCTTCCAGGATTGCCCTGTATTTAGCTCCATCCATCTTCACATCAGCGCTGACCAGCTTCCCTGTCCCTTCTGAACAGCCAGACAATCTAGACACGTGGCTAGAGCAGGCGCGGCTGATGATAGAAGAATGTAATGTGTCCCTAAGGCCGTAGCTTGGCCCATGTGAATGGAAGCTGACATTCAACCATAAACAGCAGAGGTGCGGGAACTCCGGGGGAAAGATGGAAGCGTTACAGACTCAAGTGGTGGAGTTGAAGACCAAGACGAAATTATTGGGCAAATGAAAATTTTGACCTGATTTTTATGCTGGAAGAAAAGTTAAGGATTCAGCAAATTCACCAGAATGTATCCTTTAGGGACCTTGAAAATATGTATGAAAATTTCACTGCAACAGTCATTTATTCCAATTGTCGTTGAGGCATTTCGCTCAAACCAGAAATGTCAACCTTGTGGTGGTGCTAGAAAGTTGGTCAGGGAATCACCAAAATCAGTAGGATCCATCCTGTAAGGACAATGAATGTCTATACAAAATTCAATGACAAATTCATCCAATAGTTGTTGAGACAGTTCACTTTGCATTGAGGATTCTTTGGTCTTTTGAAGCATGATTATTGTCCTCTGACAGAGATGTGTATGTTCAACACGCCTTCAGTATTCTTCACTAATGCCACCAACCAGGTTTCATGAAAGTTAAATAAATGTGCAATTTTCATCTCAAAACAACACACACAGTGACATGACACAAGTGAACCTGAGGCCGACAGTTTTTATGTTAATGTGAAACATTAAAGGATGATTGACTGTGATCCCTGCAGGTTATGAAGCAGTGGGAAAGGAAGGTGCGGTCAGCCTCCAGCCTAGACGAGCTGCTGAGGCTCGCAGACTTTCCCGACTGGAAGTTGTGGAAGTGTCGTCTGAGACTGCAGCAGCCAGAGACCCTCTCTTCTCCACCTTCAGTAGGTTCACACCGCTCTACGCGCTACGCGGCAGAATCCTACAGCCTGGAGATACTTAAAGGTTGGATATAACACACAGCACAGATACAGCTCTGCGAGTCTGTGTGTTGATGTGGTTATGAACATTGTGTTTCTCTCATTTAGCCATAGATGAAGAGTGGCAGCGAACTCAGTGCACGTCAAGGGAAACGTGTGTCGACGTGGCCAAGGAACTTGGCACCGACCCCTCAATGTTCTTCAAGCCACCTTGTGTGTCAGTCCACAGGTTCGTATAACATGAAACCAGATCCAGAGCTTTACCATTGATCACCAAGCTCAGTGCTATGGCTCGATCCCTGCATTGCACCTACCACTCAAGCTGACAAAATGTCTCAGCAGTCATCCACGTGACATACTTTGTGTTGAATAGATGCAAATGTGGAATCAAATGCAACAATGTTCATGATTTCACAAGCCTGCAGAGGTGCGTTAATGGGGGGGAAAATATTTGGAGGTCCCAAACAACATCTAAGCCTATCTAACGCATATTGTGTTTATAGTACAGCAAATCTCTTTAATGTCAGTTCAAAACTACGTGTAAAGCTGTTTTCATATGTTTTGTAAAGCACATTGTTAAAGGAATATAAAGGAACAACCAGCTGCTGGCTGTATTGATCTTAAGTCTCTTAAGTATTGATCTTAAGTGTGTTTCCCAAAATGTCAAACTATTCCTTTAACCCTCCTCAGTTACCATGACCTTTGCGTCATGTGTTGGATTGTACATTTGTTTATCAGGGTGATTTCTTTTTTGTATAAGCATATCCATATAGATTTAATTTGACCTCTGACCAAATATGATTTTGTAAATATAGAAAACTCCCATACCATGAAAAGCCAACAACTGCGAAAAGTCAACTACAACAACTTAAATGTTGTTTGGGGTTTTTTTTTGCCATGCAAATCATTTTTCTCAGATGTGAATTAGTTTTCCTACTGACAGGTGCAGTGGCTGCTGTAATCAAGAAGGCATCACCTGCAGAAACACAACTACTGTATATGTGAATAAAACTGTGAGTGACAAATCTCAGATAAGTGGAAATCCTTTTGACCTTTTTATTTCACCTTTTTCTGAGGGGTTGAGTATTGCAACATAATTTTTAGCAGTCAAACACTCTTACACCTGTGTGTGTGTGTGTGTGTGTGTGTGTGATTCTGTTCATTTCAGGTCCTTAGTGTCATTCCATTCAAGTTCGTACCAGAACCTGTGCTAATAAAAGTAGCTAATCACACAGAGTGCAGTTGCATGGAGCCTGCCATAATACGACGTAACGCTCAGCCTCACAGGGACAGTGGGTGAGTCCAAAACCTCAGTCAATTTTATTTCTCAACTGAATTTTGTTTTGTTCTTTTTCTAACCCATCTGGTTCATCGGCAGCTGTTCTCCGATGGGCCAGCTGTCAGAGGCAGAGGACTCTAGGAGACTTTGTGCCAGTGGGTTGATTTGGGATTGTTCAACTGACAGATGCATACCTTACCCTTCCAGTACACCAGGTGTGTGTATGTGTGTATATAGCACTTTTTCAACCTTAACAGTTCCCAAAGTGCAGGAGGAGGGCCCGGGGGGAGGAACTGGGATCGAACCACTGACCCTCTCCTGTGCCATAGCCACCTAGTGTGTGTGTGTGTAAATGTATATGTATGTATGTATGTACACACATACATACATACTGTCTTTGTGACTTAAATGCACCATTATTACATCTTGCGTAGACTTTCCACTCAGTTCATGGATGCCCGACTGTGAGATAGATGTGGAGCGCTGTGACTGTCTTGCTAGACCTGCGCCGACTCTCCAGCCACGATCGACCCATCGCTGTCAACTCAACTCTTCCATCTGTGCGCACAGGCATCAACGTTTCGATCAGGCGTCCTGCAGGTGGGCCAGAGGGAACCTGTGTGTTTACCATGCATACCTTTTTTAAATGCTCTAGTCTGTAATCAAAAGTGAAATTACACACACAATGTGAAATGGAAATGTTGAGAGGAAAAGTTATCAGTTTCTGAAACTCATGCTGAGTTCAGGTTCATCCAGGGTGAAGGCATGTCGGAGCAGTAGACTTACTGAGATCTGCTGAGTCTGAATTCATGCATATTTTCTACTTTTGAATTTTACTTTTATACGTTTATTCACAGATGCAAGTGGCCCAAGTAGACGTCCAATGGTGAAATAAATTTGACGACCTGCACGCCAAGGATGTTTGGAGGCAGAGAAAAAAGGCTCATAATTTATTTACTGTCTATTTATTAATCCCTTATTAATCCCTTTAATTAAGATGTTAACACACATGACCACGTTAATTGATTTTCTTTTAACGTGCTTACATTTCATTCAGTGTGTAAAGTTTATGATTTGTACATTTGTTCTTTGTACACTGAATATATAGTTCATATTAAAAGCTTATTTTTATAACTTGAATTTGCTTTGAATCTATGGATTATTCGCTTAACTTCTGATGGACATTTCACCAATACACTACTGGTTTTATTTTCATGTTCTTATATTAGCCTGATATTCTTGTTCCTCGGATTTCATCTTCATACAGTTTATAAAAATGATTCACCCTCCTTGGAAGGTTTTATGTTTTACAACATTGAATCAAAGGGGAATTCATGTGTTATTTGTGACTCTGATCCAACAGAAAAAGATCATTTTAATGTCCCAGTAAAAAACACGTCTACAAAGTGATCTAAACTCATTACAAATGTAAAACAAAACATTTGCCATAGTATTCAGCCCCTTTTAATAGGACACTAAATCATCACTGGTGCAGCCAGTCTGTTTTAGGAGTTGCATAATTAGTTAAATGGAGATCATCTGTGAGTAGTCAAGAGGTTTCAAGTGATTGTAGTATAAATATACATGAATCTGGAAGACTTGTGAGGGCAGAGTTTCAAATATACTGCAGGCACCAAAGTATACAGTGAAAAGTCTGGAGGAAACCCTGATGCAGTCTGCAAGAAACCTTGGGAGATGACTAGAAGCACAAAGACAAAGCTAGACAGGAAATGTCTAGAAAACAACGTAAATGTCTGAGTCAGAGTCCATGTCTCAATCCAATTAATATTACGTGGCTGCACTTGAAAAGGGCTGTTTTCTAACGATTCTCATGCAACCTGACAGAAATGGAGCAGTTTTGCAAAGACGAATGGGGGGAAATTGCAGCATCCACATGTTGCAAAGCTGATAGAGACCGGCAGCCACACCACAGGCCCGAGGCTGTAACTGCTGCCAAAGGTGCATCTGCTGAACACTGACTTGGAGGGATTGAATACTGTTGCAAACAAGTATTTTATGTTTGGCATTAATTTATATCACTTTGTAGAAATCTGCTTTCACTTTGACATTAAAGGACTTTCTTCCTGTTGCTCAGTGTAAAAAAAAAAAGCCACATTAAATTGATTTAATTCAAAAACACAATAAAACATACTTTTACATACTTTTTATAGACACTGTACAAGCAGCTGTTGCACTGCTATCCATTCATTATCTGAGAATCTTTTCTTAGCCAGATGGCGGCAGAGAAGATACAAATCTACACCTCCATATGTTTTGTAATTATATGTTTAGTATTTGAGCTTCCAGGTGGAACTCCATCTTCTCTAATAATGTTTGAAGATCTGCAGCATCTGGACTGTAAATACAGCTTCGCATATAACAGGTGCGTCATTTGTAAACGTGCTTCATTTACTCTTGTTGCTTGGTGATTGTATTGATTTCCAGTCTGGCATTTCTATCTTTTTCCCCCGGGAGTACTGCTGATCAATTAAAATGCAAACATTAAAGTGTACAGTATATGTCCTCCCTCCTTTTCTTGCCATCAGAATTGATTTCGCACCCATCATTATATGTTTTAATGTCATCGTGTCTCAGAGCTTCGGTGGATACAAGGTGTTTGTGACTGACACAAGCTCTCCTGTTGCTCTAATAGCATGTATGAGTGGTGGTGCTGCTTCTCTGTCCTGAAAGCCCCACCCTGCCTTCCCTTAAGAGCCATACAGGCTGTTAACAAGTTCAGATTAAAAAGTGTCAGCAGCCAGAAATGACAAGCTGTCACCTTTAAGTCCTCCCATGCGAATAAGCTCTTAACTCCTCACTTGATCTTGCCCTGTTGGCAATAAAACAAAACTTAAAATGTGATTTTAAATATATTTCATACAATGATTAAAATTAGAATTTGAACACTGCATATTCCAGATTGTATGATAATACAAAATACCAAACAGGCCTGAAGTTACGAGGAGCTTTGTCTCCCCCTTGCTGCACGATTTGTGCACTCCTGTTTCTCACTGTTCCTCATAGTTACTTCGAGTACAAACACGATTACATGCACTGTTGCAAAAAAAATAAAGAAATCCATCCCTGTGTTTACTTTCACAAATACCAATAATTAAAATCCCCATTTAATGCATTAAACTCCTTTTTGTTTGGCTTACATTTACTTTTGATGATGATAAAATGTACAGTGACACTGAAGATCAAAACGCAACATTTCACAAAACGCAACAACAAAAAATGTAATAGATATGAATTAAATACAAACAATAACATCACCTGACTGAAAAGCTAAATGCTGTGGTATTGGGGAAATAGTCCTCGAGTCTAGTAATACAATCATACTGAATACCTTAACCAAGCAACACGCACACAAAAGGGTTTTGTTGAAAGATGTGGATGACACACAATATAGCCAAAAGTATGAACATTACGTTCATAATAATACTCCTTTATTAGTCGGTCAATGAGGAAATTACAGATACGAGGCAGCCCCTTGTGCGGCGCAAAGGGGCAACTTTAGGGTTCAGTGCCTTGCCCAGGGACACTTCGACATGTGGACGGGAAGCGCTGGAATCGAACCATATGTCATTGTTAAACATGTAGCATGCAATTCCAAAACCTAGAGCATTAAAAGGAATGAATAGTTTGACATTTTGGGAAATACACTTATTCACTTTCTTGCTGTGAGACTGGGAGATTTACACTTAGCATAGCTTAGCACAAAGAGTGGAAACTATGGGGAGGTGGGCTAGCCTGGTCATGTCCAAAGGTAACAAAATCCACCGACCTGCAGCTCTAAAGCTGGTTCATTTATATGTTAAATCTTGATGTTTAATCAATACTAAAACCAAAGTGGCTTCCTGGAGTCACCTTGGGCTTTTCAGGCAAAGAGTGGAGGCTCTAGAAAGTCTCCCAGCCACGAATGGTCCCCACGTAACACCACATGTTTATTATGCTGCGATAAGATCCGATGTTGGGTGTAAAGCCTGACTACCAATCGGCACTCCAACTCATCCCAGTGGTGTTGGATGGGGTTGAGGTCAGTCAAGTTCTTCCACATCAAACTCTGAGAAACACTTCAACACAGTTCGTGCACACGGTATTATCATGTTGAAACAGGAAAGTGCCTGCACCAAACTGCTGCCACAAGGTTGGAAGTACAGTATTGTCTGAAATACCTGCTGTCTGTCGTAGCATTTAAAATTTCCCTTCATTGGAACTAAGTATACAAGTGTGTGGTCGCATACTTTTGGCTCTATGGTATCAAACTAGGACCAGAGGAAAGGTCTGTGGCACGCTTGCTTCAGTCCATCTGAAAGACCTGTGGAAGATTTTCACACATTTTCACAAAGACACTGTACGTCATCAGGTTCTCTTCAGTCTCCAAGGTGCCCAAAAAGCCCAAAATAGCCACATCTCTCATGTTTTGCTATCAGGAACATACAGTTGCATATTACAGGACATGGCACGTCATTTTACCCCAATGCAGCACAACGGCTGAAATGAAAATTATGTCATGAGACAGTTTTCTTTAAGGACATTAGAAACCACATAAGGGAAACATCAAAATGCGGGAAAAAATGAAACAGCAACAAACCTATTAAGGTTGGCAGGTTACAAAGTCTCTAGAAAAGACTAGAGGAATATCAATATTATGTCACAGATAAAATGAAAATACCGTAACCAGTTTATCTTATTCTCTTTGTGTTATTTGAAGCCTGTTACTCTTAGTCCTTAATGCACCCATCTCTTTTTAGCACCTTTGCTACTTTGCAATTATTACTTCCTTTGTAACATCTTTATCGTTATCTGATTTTTTCTGAAAACATATAATCCACAGACATTATTTATTTTATTACTTTGTGTGTGTGTATGTGTGTGACATAAACTAAACATAAATGAAAACATTAACAAATTTAGGGCTAGGAATTAAATATTTTGCAGGGATTTGGAATAATTTCTTTCTTTTATTATTACTTGCGATTGTGATAATCTTGTAGTTTTAATGTTGTATATTTAATGGACTACCTTCCGAACTGTACAATAGATTACACTTGATGAAAATAAAGATATAGTCTAATACTTAACACAGATATTGTGAGTTTCTTCACATGAAAGTCCCCTTCCTTCACTTGGGTGTTTGAGCTTCACTGTGTCAGCGGCTGTGGCTGAGGGGGTAGTGCGGTCGTCCATTAACCCCAGGGTTGGTGGTTTGATCCCAGCTCCCGCTGTCTGCATGTTGAAGTGGGCAAGACACTGAACCCTGAGTTGCCCCTGGTGGAGGCCAGCATGGCAACTGTGTCCCCATCGGTGTATGAATGTGGTGTGTGTGTCCCCTAAATGTCTCTTTGTCTGCCCTGCGATTGACTGGCGACCAGTCCAGGGTGTTTCCTGCCTCTTGCCCAATGTTAGCTGGGATTGGCTCCAGCATTTGGGATAAGCAGTCTGGTTAATGAATGAATGAATGTGCAGAATTATATGTGCAGAGTGTGAAAAACACACATCAAACACAAAGTATTATACAAAGCAGAGTAGTTTTAGTCTGGAGAGGATCTTGAATTTGATTGATTACAAAAATCATCATACTTGATGTTATATTTTCTGTTATATTCCTGCAGGTGTAAGTCTGAGAGGTGGCCATGCAGAATTCCTTCCATGCTGGAAGCAGAAAAATCCCACAGGAACTCAAAAGCAATTGTGCACGATTCATCTTCCTATGGAAGGTGAATTCCATAGTAATTCCTTTATTATGAAGCAATGAGGTGACCTTTCCAGTCGTCTACATGATTCCTGTAAGACTTTTTGAAAGGAATTTCAAACACATAATGTTAATGTACTTTTATTAGTCTTAATTAGTGTGTCTTTGATTTCTTAAGTTAAAAACATCATACGTAATCCTTATTTACATTCCAGACCTGCCGCAGAATTAGCCTGACCATAAAGATGACATGTTGAGTAGGTGGTTGAGACCATGCAGGACAGAAATTTGGCAAGGAGCGTACACCACAATTAAACAAACACTATCCAGACTGAATTATGCACCCAATCATCACAACCTGGGCATGAACCTCTCCTACTGCAAACACCAAATTAGGACATGTGATATGGTGACTGTAAACCTAGCATGTGACGGTGCAGAAAAATCATGTCCAGTGAACACAGCGATGCAGAAACTATGCGGTGTATACACAGTCAACAGGACTAAGACTCTAAACATAACCAAAGCACAAAGACACATATGAGGATCTACTAACACTATGTAATATAATGTAGAAAGTTATATCATTTCTTTTGGTGATTTTATGCGATTTCTTTCTCTGACATGGTGCAATTATGTTTAAGCTAAACATCTCAGCCTGTCAGTTACATTTCCACGACAACTGCACGTAAACTGAGTTGACACACACAATTACAAAAAATATAAACACACATTGTTTAATCCAATGCCAAATACCAAGTGTGATTTATAATACACGCATTTGCATTCGCTGTTCATGTTTCACACTGTGCACAACTGAGATACAGCTCAATAAACATTCTATAGCCGGAGAACGACTAACATTTAAAATACATATCTGAAGGTACACTTCAGATTTCACAGTTAAGACAGAATCTAACATTTAGAAATAGTACATACATAAAGAAACAGGGTGCAGGCGAAATATTATTCTAGACTCCTTGAAGTACCATTGACTTGCTGCTAAAGGGCTGACCCGCCTTATTCTACCGTTTCTAAAGACTAATACTGGTTTCTGCTAAAAATACGTCTTTTCACTCCTGTAAATACTGTATGTGTAGCTTCATTAGAGATGATTATTGTTCACTGAAGTAATGTTATCCTTCCATGTCTCTCCCATACTCCAAATGCTGCACCTGTGTCAGAATTTGTAAGCTTGGATGAAACCCTTAAAGGGAAACTCCACAAATATTGCACACGGTGAAGTCGTCATGGGGGAGCACAACTCAGCCTGTGACAACTGTTTGTCTTCTGTGGCTCTGGAGGAAAATACCCCCAATGATGTCTTACTTCTAACAGCCTGTTATACAATCTGGAGGTGTGCAGACTGAAAGATGTGGTCACTTACCAGGTACACAGAGTAGCCTACATTAAAGAGATATTGTCGTGTTGCATTATGGGAAAGGTCCACCCTGTTTCCTAGAAATTTCATTTACATACTACTAATTTGCAACAGAAAACACCTTTTAAAGGAAAAGTAATGCTGAATGGATTATGTTTTTATCACAAGTAAAATTTGTGACATTCCTATCAGCTTCAGCTGTACTTTGTGTGTAGTGCTAATTAGCAAATGTTAGCATGCTAATATGTTAAACATTGATGGTCCACATGGTAGACATAACACCTGCTTAACATCAGCATGTTAGCATGCCAAAGTTAGTATTTAGCTCAGTGTACTGCTGAGCCTCTCAGAGCTGCTAGCATGGATGTATACTCTTAGTCTCTGTTCCACAGTATCTGTTCATGGCAACTAAAGCATGGTGAAACTTTCTAGGACACAGGGCTCAGTTTTTTTAGAGTGTGACCCATACTAATTAGTCAAAGTCAGAATATTTTGGCCTCTTCTGCTTTGATTCTGTCCATTCCTTTTATAATAATAATAATAAAAACAATAATAATGTCTCTCTCAAGTCTGCAACCCTTCTGGACGTGAAACATTTGAACTGTGTAGTACCCCTTTAGGTACAATAATTAATCCATATATCTTTATCTAATGTTCTTATGATCACAATGCTTACACGCAGTCCTCCTGATAGGCCCGCCTTCCATTCATCATGCTCAGACTTGCCATGGAGTGATGTGTGCTGCGGACGGAGGTCGCACGTGTGTTACAACGTGTCGAGCTCTGTGAGGAGCGTTTCATCATACGACAGCAACAACACAGCTGCTGGTTGAACTGCTTCTGGAAGGTCTTGCTCAGCAGGTATAGGGCAAAAGGGTTGAGGCAGGAGTTGGTGAAGGCCAGGATACGAGCTACAATGCTGCACACAAAGTGAGCCAGTGAAGTGTCCACCTGGCGGGGAGGAGGAAGACAGACAAATAGAGGTGTGCGTATACTAAGGATGTAAACAAATACATTTACATTGTGCATACACACAGAATCTTTACACTAATAATCATCCAGATGTTTTATTATCATCTGAATGGGCAAACGTCTTAATGTGATATGTCCCAATGAACTAATGTGGCCCTTTTTTCATCAGAGACTCCAGACCAACTTTAAATTTATCCACATCTCTTCCCATTATCTACAAAACCTACACTTTAAAAAAGAAGAAACAATCATGATGGCCCAGTGAAACCCGCTGACTCCACTATCCATTTCCAACTTGACCATTAACACTTATGCAGCTAATAAATTAGGTAAGTAGTTAAAATATTGTGTTATAAATGTTATTTTGTAGATTTTTAGGAACTTAACTTGAATACAAATGGAAGTAGAAATCATAAATGGACATATCTTTGTTGTAAAGCACTTTGAACTGCATTTCTTGTATGAAAGGTGCTATATAAATAAAGTTTATTATTATTATTATTATTATTAAATGATTGCTAACATCTAGCTATAAGCCCAGTCCACTAGTGTAGTGTTTAGTGTATACAAACAGATAGAAACAAATAAACAGAAATATAGATTAGTGCTTTTGTCTACCTGGGAGTAGTGATAGGAGCGGTATAAGTAGATGATGTGACTGGGAAGCCAGCATATAGCAAAGAGACCAACAAATACCAACACTGTCTTGGCCAAGCGCTTTCTTGATTCAACCTGTTGGTTGCAGAAAAAACATGTCAAAAACAAAGAGCAATATAGATTAATGTTTGATAGGCATTAACCACATCCTAAAAATGACTGTTTAATTGTATTCATGGCATCGGTGGAAGATGTACTCAGAACTTTTACTTAAGTAAAAGTAGCAAAACAACACTGTAAAAGTAATCTGTCACAAAGTCACACATTCAAAGTAAAAGCATCATCATCAGAATGTACTTTTCAAAAGTAAAAGTACTCATAATGACCCCTTGCAATATTACATTATTATACATATATGCTGATGCATTACTGTGTGAAACGCATTTCACATTGTAGTTAGTGGAAGTGAAGCTACTTATAAACTCTTTATCTTAATCTGTAACATTGTAAATGTTTCACCTATTCTGAAGCAAAATCAGCAAATTAACTTTATTATATCTGTCTGAATGTAACAAAAAGAAAATCAGAAAAAATTAAATAATGAAAACATTTTAGGGACAGTTTTTCCTGAGGGGTGGGGCACTCATGACCTCAGTATATCGTAAATCAGGCTACAGCCCTGATAATGACAGTTTTAACACTGGCCTGTTGTCTTGCATGCACGTTCCCCTCCACAGGCAGGTTTGAGGCGCTCCTCATCAGGCTCTGGGCGATGAAGGTGTAGTACACAGATATGACCAGCAGGGGAATGACGTAGAAAATTAGGAAGGAGACCATGGAGTGGATCTTAGGGTGCAGTTCTCCAGCATGGGGATAAGGGGCACAGGTGATGAAGCTCTCATTAGTGGCGGTGATGTTGAAGGTGTGGAGGTCAGAGAAGATGGCCTCGGGGATAGCAAGGACCAGAGAGAAGAGCCAGATGAGCGCCGCCCGCAGGACAATGCTGGTAGTGGTACTGGATGTTTGGATGTCCAGGGGCTTCACAATGGCCCTGTACCTGATAGATACATAGATACATAGATACATAGATAGATAGATAGATAGACAGAACAATATTTACATATACAACATATTGACATCAGCATTCATTCATTAACCATACTGCTTATCCCGAAGGGTCGCAGGGGGGGGGCTGGAGCAATTCCCAGCTAACATTGGGCGAGAGGCAGGGAAACACCCTGGACTGGTCGCCAGTCAATCGCAGGGCAGACAAACAGACATTAGCATTCATTTTGATATATTCCTGGGCACCTGGTGAATGTGAGTTCAATCAATATTCACTCAATATTTCCTGAGGGGAATATCTTGCTCTTTAATGACTTTGTTCAGTAGCTGCCAAAACTGACGCTGATGAGAGCAGTGAGACTGAACCAAAACGCTAAAACTGAAAAAACATTCAACTAACTTCAACTTCAGCATGCTCTGTTTTAAGAAAACTGTTTTAATAAAAAAAAAGTATTATTTTGTGTTTGTATTTGGTTTGTAAAATGATGAATAAAAACTAAATTATTATATTATCATGGGTCATAATAACAATCCATTTTGTGTACAATACATTTCAGAAACATGCAGTAAATAAATTTGTATAAAATACAAGTGTATATATTTATTCAAAATATACACTTGTATTTATATAAACATTATGTTTAAAAGCATTGCCCCTGTTATATTTCTTCCTTTTATAGTGTAACGCTGGTTACTTACTGTTAAAATTACTGCATTAACACTACTTCTGGGTTGTGGGTAAAATAAAAGGCACAGAGACAACTTTCCCAATGAATCATCCACTTTAATGACTGCTTCAACACTTGGACAGAACTCAACCAACATTACAGACAATGTCTTTAATGTAATGCCACATATATGTAAAAAGATGTTTTAAACAATAAAATATATATGGAATAACCATTTATTAAATTACATCAGTCATCCCAAAAACCATTGATAAAAGCATGTAGTCTACAAAACATATTTCCACCACAATACATTTCTCCTTACAATAGTTTAGCTGTGTAAGATGGAATAAGCAACAGCAAGCCAAGCCATCCTCAAGAGGAATCCTCATGTCATAGAGTTTTTCATTTTCTCTCAGTACTGCTTCTTCCTCCATGATCCTGCTCAGTATGCTGCCAAACGACAAAGCACAGTAAAGACTCTGAGTAGTGAATTAAACAGGGGTTTAATGAAATGTGAAATGTTAGTGAAAACCCGTCAACACTCA
Organism: Gadopsis marmoratus; assembly: GCA_036023855.1. Lineage (NCBI taxonomy): Eukaryota > Metazoa > Chordata > Actinopteri > Centrarchiformes > Percichthyidae > Gadopsis > Gadopsis marmoratus. Next base: position 6,108 of record JAVQJF010078746.1, on the reverse strand, counting down.
CCTCTCTAACAGCCATTTCATCTCTGGTGCATCAGCCGTCACCTACATATTGAGCACGTTCCTGTTGCTGCAGCATGACATTAAAACTATTGATTACCAATGATACACAGGGAAGCTTTTCCAACCAAATAAATTTAAACCGCTGAGCCCTGTAGCTCATTTCCTCCACCTCTACTTCAGGTATTTCACAATAAGAAGCAAGTTCTAACTACTTTAAGCTAGACAAATTAGATAAATATTGTGGCTATAATAATAATAATGATGAGAAAATTCAAAGACCAAAAGAGAGGCAATACAGTCAAGCTGAAGCTGATTTTAAATGCAAATCACATTTCTTTGCATTTAGCGTTGTAGCTCTTTGACATATTTTGAAATGATAGACATTTTGTGCTGCAGATTTTATCAGGTGCCTCTGGTCCCATTCAGTCTCTGCATGGACAATGTTGACTCACAGTTGCAACACATAAAGTTGAAAGAGACCGATTAAAAAAAAAAATCATCATCAGGGTTATTTTTTCAAACGGGAGCGCTCTCGCCAAAGCCACAGCAAACAATACTCGGCTGTTTTCATAGGCTGAGTGGTTCGCTGCATGACAGGTATACTGGAGTCAATGTGTAAAATCACTGGCTTGTCCCTTTAAAGGAAGAGCTTGACATTTTGGGAAATATGCGTATTCTTGCTGAGAGATAGATTGATACCACTCACTATCAATCTTCTCATCTCTCAGCCAGAATAAGCGTATTTCCCCAAAATGTCAAACTCTTCCTTTAAACAGCTTCTGCAGGAGGAATCCAGACTCAGATGTGATCATAGCATTTTCACAGATTACAGATCTTTCTATCTTCTACATCTGTGACAAGTTTGCAAGTTGTATTGCAAACTTGAAGTATAATGCAACTTACCGTATTACACAGGCACAGCTGATATGTCACTCTATTTACTGCCCTACTGAAATAGTCGCGCAGCGCACATTTACACAGTAGTAGTATTCTACTGAGGTAAAGTGCAAGAGGCAGCCTTTGTTCGGATGTATCTTAACTGAAAAATAGCCAGTGCTGTAAAAGGAAACAGACTCATTTGTATAACTGCTATTAGGCCTGATGATAAGTATGGTAAGTCAAGTGACTACCATACTGATCATGGCACTCAAGATGCTGATTTAACATTTAAATGCTAATCTTGCAGCTCAACAAAGGTCATGATCCCAATTCAAACTGAGAATGATTAATTTAAATTATGCATCAGTAGCAACACAAAGCTTGGGGTCTATGTCAATTACAACTCAAAACCCCAAATTCTGTTGAACAAATTATTCTTTTCACCTCGTTTCTTGCGCTCACGAGGTTATTCTTTTTGAACAGCAGACAGATTGCATGTGATGCAGGTTAATAAGGAGTTCCTGCTACTTTGGGGTTGAGAAAAACAACAAAATGGCCAAGATGATAAGACATAATAAGAGAAATGATAAGAACTAGAACTGAAACATATGCACACTTGGACATTCAGGCGCAGACACACACACACACAAATGACTAAAACAATATGTTTTCCCACGTGGCGTTATTGCCTGTTTATAGAGAGGTGATCCAAATTTTATATTTCTCTCTACTAGGCTACACCATTGCCATTTCCCACATGACAGCAATTCATTGACAACTGACTCTGTAGCAAATTGATTACATTCATCGTTTTACACACGTCAACAGCACACCGCTCTGTCGTGGGTAGGACTACACCCCTGATCAATACACAGTTAAATGTTTGCTTTCCATTATAATGATAAAACTTCAGGTTGGCATGTGGCATGTAGCCGACGTGTTTTTATGACAACAAACAAGAAGACATTTGGATAATTTGGCTGCCATATACACCAATCAGCCATAACTTTATGACCACTGACAGGTGAAGTGAACAACATTGATTATCTCATTACAATGGCAGCTGTCAGTGGGGGGGGGTATATGAGGCAGCAAGTGAACATTCTGTCCTCCAAGTTGATGTGTTGAAGCAGGAAAAATGGACAGCATAAGGATGTGAGCAACTTTGACAAGGAACCAGACGGCTAGATGACTGGGTCAGAGCATCTCCAACACTGCAGCTCTTGTGGGGTGTTCCTGGTCTGCAATGGTCAGTACCTACCAAGAGTGGTCCAAGGAAGGACATGGGCGGTCCGATCCAACAGTAGAGCTACTGTAGCTCAGACTTTGAGCTACTGTAGCTCAGACATTTGTTACACAAATGAATGCTGGTTCTGACAGAAAGGTGTCAGAACACATGCCCGTGGCGTCATAATGTTAAGGCTGATCAGAGTCTAGGTCATTTCTGAAGTTGCAGGCTACTGATTATAAGCAGCAGTAACAACAAAGCCCATACCTGTCAGCAGAGAGGGCTGTGAGGGTGAACACAGACACCCCGACCGAGGTGAGCTGAATGAAGGGGATGACTTTACAGCCCAGTCTGCCGAACAGCCACTCCTCTGACAGGTAGCGGCTGGCATCCACCGGAGCGCAGGTCACCAGCAGCAGAACGTCGCCGAGCGCAAGACTCGACATGAAGAGGTTCGGCACGTTGCCGATGGATTTGGCAGAGCAAAACGTCTTGATGAGGGTGATGTTGCCGATTAGTCCCAGCACGCTGATCACACCGTAAAGTGCAGCGACGGCCACGCCGGTGAGCCACATCGTCCGTGCCGAGGTTTGGAGAGCCGCGACGCTGCGCGATGCGTTTGGGTGCAGATGCTCCATCTCTCTTAAGAGACGCACTTAATATGAAGGTCCAGTTCTGACACGTGCGGATTTGTCCTTTGGGGTCTCGGATGGCAATTCTATTGCGGTGACAACTGCGTGTCCAGCTTTAGTCTTGTGTGCACGTCCTCCTGTGTGTTCGAGCGCGGGGGTCCGCTGGGATGCAGCAGCACACAGCGATCAATACCCTGTGTGTGTGTGTGTGTGTGTGTGTGTGTGTGTGTGTGTGGCTTGACTTTAAGAGAGGAGAGAAGAAAGTGGTGACAGAAAGTGACAGAAAGTGCTCATGTCTGACTCGTGAAGTTTCTTCTTTTCCAATGCTGGATCAACATATTTATAGCTTTCATCCTTGAGTGAGAACTGACTGCAGTCCTGCATTTATTTGTGTAAATGTCAAATCTATCTATTCAAATTTTAAAATCAATTTTGTTTATGTAGAGGCAATACATAACAGACATGATCTCAGGGCACCTTTCATATGGCATGGTCTAGATAGACAGACAGACAGACAGATAGACAGATAGACAGACAGACAGACAGATAGACAGATCGATAGATAGATAGACAGATAGAACTGTTATCACCATATTAATTTTGGGACAAGATTAATTGTTTACCACCACCACAAATTATAATTTGGACAGAAGATGGCGCTACATGTCAAGTTAAGGGATCACAAAAGTCATTACATTTCATCCTGAGGGGGGCATGAATGTGTGTACAGTGTCATGTGTGTCATGACAATCCTTCTAATAATTAGATAGAGCGCTCACTTATAACCACAGACTTATAACCTCCTGGTGGGGCCAGAGGAGAGTCAAGGGTCAAAGTCATCAAGTTCATCTTCTGAGAACCAAAAATGTTGTGCCAATCCACCAAGTATGTTGAGATATTTCACTGGATAAGAGAGAACTTTGACCTGTTGTTGGCGTTAGATGAAAACTCAGGGGGTCACCAAAGTCATCAGGATTTATCCTCTGGGCACCGTGGAAGTCTGAACCGAATGTCACGACAATCCACCCAGTTGTTGTTGAAATATTTCAGTCTGGACCAAGGTGACCAACTCGCATTGCCTTGCATAGAGCTAGCGCTGCTGTAAATTAAGATAAGCAAATTACCATGATTTTAGATTGTCTAAAAGTGTTGGGTGAATGCAGGTTTAATCGTAACAATTTGAACCATCTATTACAGCCTTGGCCAGTGCAGATTGGGCTCTTACATCTTTTAGAACTGCAAGTTGAGAATCTGAGTTTGGTTCGAAGCCAATCGTTTGAATCATTGACCCAAGCAGTCCAACAGCGGCTTAATGCCTGACCCAGAGACTTTGTCATGTTTTTGCTCCCGTGGGGGCTATGAGATTTGGTGTCTTCACAAACTGACTGGATGAATTTACCAGATCTCCTGGTGGATCCACACATCCTGCAATTACCCAAGGGGTTCCTATAGAAAGTGATGCTTCTATAGACCCTTGGCTGCCTCAGGATAATGGACCTTCACTGGTATCAGAGATGCAAAAGGGCTGGCAGGCTGTCAGCAGACACTCAAGAAGAGACGTTATCCATGAAAGACCCCTCACAGGTGATGTTTCTTCAACACAGATACAAACACACAAACAATGATGACCGGTAATCCAGCAGGGTGTAATATGCCACACAGGAAGATCTTCTCTAATCCCTGTTTATCTCTATGGTTTGTCAAGAGCTGCCAGGCAGTTTTACATTCTTTAATTGTTTGAGGTAGCAAATGAAAGATATCGTGGAGTGCGGAGTCATTATGTGGAGGCGAGATAAGACTGTCGGGAACATGAGAGATGAAATTGGTAGAGGAGAAGAGGAAATGACACAAAAGAAAAAGAAACCTGGAGGCGAGAGGGTGGCCTGGATTGAAATACAAACTATATAGTCTCTTTTGCTTACATACACATGCAGTATATATATATGTATATATATATATAGCAAACAAGCACACGGTCATCTCTTGATTATTTTTCACCCTTTATAAAAGGGCTTTGTGAAAATACAATGAGCAAATTAATCAGTTATACAAGGAAAAGGTTACTCTATTCTTGAAGCACAAAATGTCAAGCAGAAGATGTTATGACAGTCTCACTATGATCAGACACTGGGCCTAACTTTACACCGAAAAGACACAGCATCAATTATCTTTTGTTGAAGTCCACTGCCTGTAATGTGTTACTGTATGCCACAAAATGCCACAATGAAGCTCTTGTGAACTAGAAAGAAACCTTCTAACTGACAAAAGGGGGGTGATGGGATTAAACCTTGACAGCCTCCAGTGTGTGTGCAGTGTTTCATCTTTGCTGTCAGTCATAATAATAATAATACTAATAAACTTTATTTATATAGCACCATTCATGCAAGAAATGCAGTTCAAAGTGCTTTACAACAAAGATATTAAATGCAGCAGTGTTTTACAGAAGAGAATGCCATAAAACAGAAATGCAGGTAAGAAAAATAAAACTTGAACAGAATAATATTTAAAAGCGAATAAAAAGCATTAATGAATGTAAGATTTAAAAGAAAACAGAACAGTTAAGAAAAATAAAACTTGGACAGCTAAATTTAAAATAATGTTTAAAATTTCCTCCTTCACCCTGATCCTTTCCTCTTCCTCTCTTTGCCTCTTTTTCTACTCCCTCTGTTCTCCTTTCTTGTTTCTTGTTCCTCCAGTCTCATCTCTTCTTGAGCTCTCTCTTCCTCCTCCCTCCTAATATCCCTCCTAATATTTTCCTCTTCTTCCCTTATAACCTATGACACAGAGGGGAAAGGAGCTTGATGTGTGTCCAAAGTGTCAGAGAGAGACACTTACAAGAGTTACAAAAGAAAGTAGCATCTTTGAAATGTACACATATTCAATAGCATGCTCAGTTGTATGTTATAAATAATAATTTAACTCTGCAATCTGCAAACAGGAACACCATTTCTAATGCCTATGTCAAATGACCGAGTGTATGTCTTTTATCGTGCTGCAGGCTGATTGTGGTAATAAAGAGCGAATATTGCAGCCATGCAGATGAATTAGCTCATGTTACAAAATCTATTTTGCTACGTTAGCTAGCTGTTCCTCCACATTACATGGCTGTATTACAAGGTTTTATACATCGATGCCACGTTAGCTAACATTGCTCAGCTAAAATCACATTATAGTTCACATGCTTTGCAGTAATGTTAGCTTACCTGGTTGACGTTAGTGGAATCAATTGTGAGGAGCTTCTTCTTCTTTGGTTTGTATAGAGGTAAGGCACTCGGGAGCGTGCATACAGTCACAAAACCAACCCGAGTCCTCTACATAGAAATCAGTCCACAGGGTGCAATAGGCAACCGAGAAGGTCGGGGAAAGGTC
>JAVQJF010078745.1:0-17049 GCA_036023855.1 Gadopsis marmoratus | reverse complement strand
TCAGACTCTGATAATCAATAAAATATTTTTTTATTTCATTCTCTTCGGCCCGGTACCAAATGATCCATGGACCGGTGGTTGGGGGCCACTGCTGTAGTGAACTGGTTTTATCCTGTAAGGTTGTACACTTACTTGAGAAACCTTATGTTCAGTACCTTCAATGTTCTGAATATCCCAGGGATCCTTACTCCAGATAAAATACACGCGCCAAATACTGCACATGAAAAACAAACCTACCCGTATTTATCCGCCAGCTCCTTGGCCTGTTTCTCCTGAACCTCGCGCTGGTCGGCCAGGTCCACCTTGTTTCCCACCAAAACAATATCTGGATTCTCACAGTAGGCATTAGCCTGTAGCTGGCCTGGAAAAAACAACGGTAAACAAATGGGATACAGAAAAACTGTACGTTTGCACGGCTGAATGTGTGACAGGTGTATCGGCTACTGTTAAAAGCTTGGATTTCCGTTACAGCGCTTTGGGAATCACGTAAAGAAAATATTAACAAATGCTAACATACTCATCCAGTTTCTGACGTTGAGGAAGCTCTGCTGGCTGGTGAGATCAAACATCAGCAGGAACCCCATGGCGTCCCTGAAGAATGCCGTTGTCAGGCTGCGGAACCTTGAAAACACACACACACACCCCAAAAATAAAACCATGATATTGCGTGCTGCCATTTGTATCCACAACAGTTAGTGATGGGAGTTCCCCAGTTAATTTGTGTGTTCTGTGGCATGCTGGGCTTCTGGGTGTGACACCAGCATGGACCACAACTCTTGTGTGTAAACATTACATATGACATCTCATCAGCAAATATGTAACATTCAAACAATCAGGATAAAGCAGCACATATCAGGGGTGTTTCCACAGCAAACAGTCTGACAAACTGATCACACAGGTGACTAGGCACTCCATTAAATGATCACAGAGATCTGTTTGAGGACAGAAATTGTTCCGTTACACTAAGCTGAAAAAAAAATGCAGTTAAAATTATGTAACTAACACCGACTCATCCTGCAATGAGTCATAAGGCCTTTAAACACACGCTCAACATATCGAGGTGATTGACACATACTGTATATACAGGCAAGGAGACACACACACACACACACACCCATTCAGTGTGATTACATATGCCCGAATTCAGCAATGACCTTCACCATTTTACAATCTTTGTCAAAATCTGAGTAGTTTAGACATGCGAGACTGACTGAAAGGCATCGTTCCCCTAGTCAAGATTACTGCAATAGGCCAGAAACCAAAAAGGCAGAATAACGTAATGAGATGCAGTATTGCTGTCAATCAAGCAGTCAACCAATCAACAGACACCAAAACAATTGATTTTGTAAGTCTTAATATTTTCTTTCCATCAAGACGCACTTTGAAAGAGTTTAGCTACTGACATTCAAACTTTTTGAGGAAAAAACACTTCTGGACTTCTGGAGACACAATCAGGGTTTTCCTATTAAAGTCAATACAGTTAGAAATGTATTGGAGCAACGTCTAGGCCATTGGCCATTAGAGGAGAAAATTAGACAGAAATGTGTGTATCCAATAAGAATTAAAAATTAAAAAATCTAACTGCTAACGCCATGATGAGAAAAAAAAAAAAAAAAACAGTCCCAGTGTGACGAGCGGCCCACCTCTCCTGTCCAGCTGTGTCCCACAGCTGGAGGTGAACCTTGAAGGTTTTCCCTGTGGCCGTCCCATTTGGGTTGGATGCTGTGTACACCTGGAAGAGACACAACACTAGTTTAGTTTTTATCCATCAGATAACAGAGTGCAAACATCCTTTTTACACTTTGCATAGAAACCTATACCTTGTATCAGGTTATATTATCCAGAGAGTCGTTTCTGATCTTCTAATTAATAAAAATGGGGTGGGCAAGACATTAGAAATGCCCCTTGGTACAGTTACAATTTCAATTCAACATCACCGCCGACTACAGCCTCCAGAATGACCGTAAAACTGAAGCGGTTTAAAAAACTTAACATTCTAACCTTCATGAAGGTATGATTGATTACAGTTCTAGGCATTGGTTTTAACTAGGAGGACCTAATATACAGGCGACAGTGTAAAATATCAATCATATTGTTGAAGAAAAAGTGACAGGAAATGTGTTTTTTGTGACCCCCATTTAAGGGGCATCTATAGTTTTCTTACTAGGCCCCTGCCCTTGTGTTGCAGACGACATTACACCTATTAATTTCAATGACCCATGCGTTGACACAGCACGTTGCCGATGCAGAGGCTTCGTTCCAGCACAAAGAGTTCAGCCTCACGCAACTTTTACAGCAACACATGTCAACAGGCGACACACTACATTGACCAATCAAATACGTGCACGAAGGGCTGCACAATGACCTGATCTCTCTGTTTTTGCTTGTTGACAAGGCTTTATCTGATGAGGCACGAAGCCACGGGGGTCGAAAGAAGAGTGCGTGTGGATTCTGTTTTGTGTAGTCTGTCCTAACCGTTGGGTAACTACAACGCTCACTAGCCAGCTGTCTGCTGCAGATGTCAGGCTGATGTCGAGAAACACAAACAGCATGAGCAGATGAATCAGTGTGCAGACTCAGACTCGCTGCTGAAATCAATGATTCAACTGATGTCTGGTTCCGACAGTCCATAGCTGTATGGGATAACTTGTATTTTTTTTTTTATGCATAACATTGACAACCTTGCAGGTGGTGCAGGTCTGTTATTATTCTGGTGCTGTCTTGCATATTTAGTTCCACAAATTTGATGTTTGAGTCATGTTTTAGTCTTCCGGCATTTTGCAGAAAAAAATAAATCAATTAAGGATGTATTTTATTTTTTGGCCCTATTGCCCAACGTGCAAGCACACATTCCTGGTAGATCGCTTTGTAAGGTGAATGGTGTAATGCTACTGTTTCCCTGGCGACTGTGGAGAGGGAAGATTGTTCGTGCGATGACTTTCCACAGTTGTAATTCCCTCATAGTATTAAGAACCAGTTGTGCGGCATTTTAGCATCTGTTAAGCCTTCAAAGTTCCTCCCAGGATCATATTTCATCAATTCTGTATGTATACACATTCTTGGCCAATTAAGCGAATTCTGATTTCACTGGTACCTGAAGCAACACACCCCCACCAATGCAGCTCACAAACAACACAATGCTGTATTCAGATTTTTCACCTCTCCACTGCAGAGTCACCTGACTCTGTAATGGTGAACTCTCTGCAAGAAACCTCACGTGTTCTTCACACCTCTGACTCTCCCAGATGAGACACACTGTCACTTTCTCTGACAGGTTTTTAAGGCTGCGTTCAAACCGATCACATTTGGAGCAGTCGGGCTTCGTTCAGACTGCAGGCGATTTAGATTTGTTCCTCAAATCAGATCTTTAGGACAGACTGTTATTTACATGTGATCAGATCAGATTTGTGTGTCCACACCATAGACTGTATGTAAAGATGGACGGCATGACAGCTCCCCAAAAGTGAAGCCAAAACAGCTCGATGGACCCCTGGTGGCAGGCTGCAGTATAGGTCATAAACCCTGCCCCTCTCCATGTGGCGGATGGGACATGGGCCCAACAAAAAAAAAATCAAGTACACATCAAATAAAAATTTTTTTTCATCATCCTTCAATTTAGGTAGTGTTAATGTTTCTGAAATGTTTGGATTTTCAGTTTTTTTCAATTCAGTTTTATTTATATAGCGCCATATCATAAAGTTAACTCATAGCACTTGTTCATATAAAGCAGGTCAGTGGGAGAAAGTGGAGACACGTCCCTTCAAACAATCACGCTGTCAAATCACAGTGCAGACCGAACTCGTCTGTCGCACCAGGCAAACTCAACTACGGAGGAGGCTGGTATATAAGCTGCTCTGACACACTTCTATCACTCTGGACTTGACGATGCTGTTGACGTTGCCGGTTTGAGCGTCCAGACAGACAAATCCTCTGATTGGAATCCCATTTCAAACCACTTCCAAATGTGGTTTAGGTCTGATTAGCAAAAATCCCATTTCATGTGGTTTTCTCTATCAATCTGGATATGCCAAAAAAGCTTTAGTTTGAACTATAAGGTGGTTTTGGATAACTGAATTTCATAGGGCCAAATGATGACACTTCTGACAGTGCCCATCCTCTCTACCGAGACCTTTGGTGCAGTTTCTTGTTGGGGCTGAGGACTGCTGGATTATGACATTGGCACAAATGCCGCAACTTCACATTGTCCCTTTAACTCAGTTCATTGTGTGCCTATGTACATTCTGAACAGTGGTCACTGTGGCCACGAGGGGCAATTACAACAAAATGGTAAGTGCTATAACGTTAGCTGACGGTAGCACAAGTAAATAAGAGTCATGAAGTCAGTGAACCGATTCAGTGGTGAGAGTTAAACGGCAGTATACGTTTAAAGTTGGCTAATATTAGCCACAATAAGCTATGGGTCATGTAAATCTTCGTACTTGTAAATCCCAGCAGAACAAAGCACAGAGAGTGATGCTCATATTCAGCTGTTTTGTCATGCGTTATAACTGGTGTAGGAACTAAAGAACAGATGGACAAGTTCACCATGTTCAGCTCAAGTTACAGTAGCTGGAGATTTGGCTTCATCGCAGCTTAGCTGAAGCTGTCCAATAAAAGACCAGCTTGGGAGTCATGTGATTTTTGTCTCTTAATTCTGGTCCAGCGGCTCAAATGATAAACTTACTGGTCCTCATTCAGACAGGTTGATCCTTTGGAGGAGGAGTCAGACAGCACTGAACTACAGCTGTGATTACAAGTCTGCTCCAGTTTAACTCTTGACGTTTGAAAACGGGGTGTGGTCACACACACACACAATCAATAATCAATCCTATGAGTCATCCGGAGTTGCTGGGATTAAAGCTGTTTTATCAGTATTTCTGACATTTGAAGGTAGAAAAGCACCATGGTGACCAAACCAAGCCTCGCCCACTCTCCGATTCTTGAACGTGATGAGAATGCACCAATGGGAGTAAATGTTCTCAACAGGTGACAGTTTAAAGTGGTACTTCACCCAAAATCTATCTTTGAGTATGAAACCTCTATAGACTTGAAAGGTAGCTAAAACATTAGTTTGTTGGGGTTTTTTGTTTTTTTTTTTTTACACAGGGAACTACAGCTGGCTTGGATTTATCTCACTTTCAATATTGAGAGTGAGATGAGATTGAACCACTCTCATATTAAATATGAAGCTACAACCAGCAGACGGTTAGCGTAGCTTAGCACAAATGGGGGGAAACAGCTGGTCTAGCTCTATATGAAGTTAAAAATCAATTCATGAAGGTACGATTGATTACAGTTCTACCAATAAACTACTTCATATTTCAGTGTTGATGCACGTCAGCTATACAGAAAAACTGAAATTTTATCATATTAAGTCCAAGTATCCGGACATACTGGCTACTATCCCTTGACCAAGTCTGTATGATGCTCCCAGTGTAACCTTCACCAATTAGTTGTTGTTCCTAAGCTTAGCCAAACCTTAACCATAACAGCAGCAGTTTAGAAAATGGTCACGTGAATCATTTTGTAAGGATGATTGAAAGGCAACGACAAACACACCACTTTGACATTTAGATTGAAGGAGTTGTTGTTTTTGATATTCAGAAGATAGATTTAGGGTTAAAAGGGTAGGTTAGTCCACTGATTTAGCATTTCACTCCTAAAACACTGTCTGACTCACAATGGACAGTTCAACAGAATCAATATCGAGGCAGCAGAACGCCAGATATCATCGTTTTTTATTGCACACATTCTTCATCCCTGCAAAACCTGGCACCTGCATCACCCACAATGCAACTTGACCACCGACAGTTTGGTTGGAGGATAATGTAGCCTCGAGGAGCAGGCGTCAATCAGAGATGAGCAGCGGGCTACAGAGGTCTGGTAAGCTCACTTCTTTCTAACTCCACACCCCCAGATGTTTTCAACCACAACTGTCAAGGCAATATATCAGACTTCACCCAGTGAGGGCCCCCTAAAGAGTCACAAAATATATGTGAGGGGTAACACAATTATTGAGGCAGGAATATTTCTCACAAAATTATGTTTTATTTGTTTTTTTGTGAAACAATGGATGCTTTCACTTCTTCAATAGTGAAGAAGTTTGGGAACCATTGCTCTAATCGGGGATTATCCATGACAGCATCACTGCTGGAGGCAAAGAACTACAGGTTCTTCAGGTTAGCAGAGTGAAATAACAAGAACATTTTTACATGTATTAATACCACAGCAATTATGATGTTAGAAATTAACTAGTTTAAACCAAGCCACCTTTTCACAAATAAGTTATCCCAGTTTTGGTGGATCTGACCCAGGGTCAACCTCCCTGTATAAGTTAAAATAATCGATGTGACTCAGCTCAGTGGGAGAGAAGCAGCAAAAAGTCCAGACCTGACCCACTGTTTGCTGTTTGACAAGTACAGCCCAAAGAAAATGCCTGGGCGAATGTCACAGTAACTATGGTAACCAAGCCTGCATCACCAGTATGTGGAAGTTGGCGTATCAGGAAACTGATGTCTACTTGAGACGAAGCTTAAAATGAATTAGCCTCAATTCAGAAATAGAATGACCAAAAGAAATAACGTAAACCTATCAGAGACGTTCACACATTTCCCTGCTTTGTTCCTAAAATGTATCAATATAACAGTTCAGAACTCACTACTCTCTTTTCCCTGAAGTCGATGCCGACTGTGGTGATGAACTTGGGGTTGAACTTGTTGTCTGTGTATCGGTACAGGAAGGTGGTCTTCCCCACGCCGGAGTCCCCCAGGGCAAGGAGCTTTATAAGGTAGTCATAATCCCCATCAGTCATAGTGATGACTGCAATAAACCTGTGGAAAACAGACACGTATGTTAACATACAGACACACACAGAAAAACTCAGAACTCATTCTGGGTGTGTGAGTGCGTGACAAAAGCATGTGACATGAATAAAACAGAAGAAAGGTTTTTAAGAACAAAATGAGAGAAAGAAACAAACGCTGACATCAGAGTTTGGGAAGTTAAACAAGTCAATGCTTAGAAAACATACTCAGTGATACAGAGGAGCTTGTGTGTATTGGGGGGGGCTGGGAAAGAGTGTGCCTTTGTATGTTCTGAAAGGAAGAAGGGCAGAATACTAAACTCACACGTCAGGTTTATTCTAGTCAAAACTCAAGGAATATGTATTTATTTCAGGCGAAAATCATATGACAAAAATCTAGCACATTTACTCTAGTACTGTACTGAAGTACATTTTGAGATACTGTGGGACTTTTTCTATAGCATAGGAAAGCCATACATGTTATGAATATCTATATAATGCATGTATGATGATGACTGTTATATACTGTGATATGCGTTTTAGTTATGTTCCTTTTTTTTTATGTTCCAAAAAACAAATCTGGATCAGGTGGTAAAGGAAAATGTAAATGACGGAGATTGCGTGAGGTCGGCCAACTAGAACTAACATACTAAACCTCGCAGACGAGATCTGCTCAAGGGGGGAGAGAGAGAGATGGGAGAGAACAATTGATTAGAGCGGTCTGCATGTAAGTATGGAAATAGAGCTTTGACAAAACATTTTTGATGACTTGGCGCAGATGAGATTCGTCTCAACTGCGTGCTCGGTTAAGGAAACTTAATTGCCGTTTACAACCTTCTGGGGCCATACTCATTTTTAGTAACCAGGTGAATATTGTCTTGGCTCTGGGCGGCGCGACCCAGGGACGCTGGGGCTCGAAAACATCTGAACACGAGAAGACGAAAACTAGTACTAAAGGAGATAAACCAAACTAGAACAGAAGGAGGGGTATTACACCCCTTGGCAATAAACGAAGTCCGAAGCGCCTAGGAGAGATACCCACTGACAAGTGAGGGGGAATTTTGGCGCTTAGGGTCGCCTAGATCATTAAATAAAATAAAGGATAAGATGGCAAAAAACACATGTATAAACCAAAGAACAACAAAGAACGCACCAGACAGTACCAAAAACAATAAATGTAAATATATTTGCAAGAAACGGTGGGGGAATAATTATCCTCAGAGAAAGAGCAGGACACATAAAACACACTTACAAGGTGTTTGTGGGTCCCATTGATGCAATGACAAATCGTGGTAATATAACCATATAATCAACGCGGAAAAAGTATATATCGTGTATGTGCATGTAAAGCTGTGCAAAATAATTACCGTAATTTATGCTGTGGTTTAAAAAGAATTGTAAAAGTGTATGTGTGTGAAAATACTCTGCTTACTGCTCACCCCTCCTTTCTCTCCGCAACGTGGGAGAGTATTTTTCTTTTGTCAAACCTTGTTTGGCACTCTGTGGCAGCTGAGAAAAAAGAAATGCTGCAAAGATTAAAAAGTGTGAAAAACAGCTTGAACGAGGTCCAAGCTGGTGCGGTTGAAAACAAGGAAACACTGAGGGATAACGGAGTGTAAAGGTCGGGGGACGTGGCTGTACAGTATACCAAACTAGGAACTACAAAAGATAGGGGTAAAAAGCTTCGGGAACTGGAGTAATGCCACAGAAATAGTAAACTGGGGAGGAGATTTCATTAAATTGGTTGCTGGGAAGATGTTTGTCCATTTGAAATAAAAAGGTGGCTGTGGGGTGAACCAAGAAGTCTGTGGGAACCATAAAGGAAAAAGGAATAAGTGTATTTGTATAATTCCACAAGAGGTTTACACATTAAGAAACAGAATACAATTGAAGGTACCAGATATCCTTTTCTGTCTGTGCTCCCCCTCCCTCTTACTTTCACTGACCAAGGTCTGAGCAAAAGTGCTTCTTCTTCTTTCTCTCCTTTAATGCTGTGTGATGAGGCTGAGCTGTGTGGAATAAAATCGTGTTTTGAATTCGTCTATATGGGAATGACAATGCAAGAGAAGTTTGACCTGTTGTAATAAGGTGACACTTTGGTAACACCGTAAAAAAAAAAAGAGAGTAATAGTCCTAGTGAAGTGTCTGGAGTGGTGTACAATAAAGTGCACGGGTTGAATGCACTGTAGTTGGAAAACAGCTGGATAAGAGAATGAGTTTGTTGTAAGGTTAAGCCATCGCAACAAGAGGTGAACTTGTGACGCAGCTGAATTAATCTAACATATACAAGGCATTGGTTATTACATCAGTATTGAAGAGGAGAGACTGAGAAACTTAATTATTATTAAGGAGTAATAATAGTAATCGTTAAATACAGAGCACTCTTCCAAAAAGAGGCTTCTGACTTGATCACTTTGCAACGAAATTGAATGAAAGAGATAAAAATGGAATTTTTGCCGTTTACATGTAGAATTAATTCTGGTTTAAGGAGGTTAAAGGCAGTGTGGTGCTGGTGGATGGGGGAGAGGCTGCAGGCATACAAAGCTGTGCAAAGGCCTAGATTGGAACTTGCTGTCAACTCGAATGTGTGTATGCTGGAGTGACCAAAGTCCATAAAAGGAAAGAGTCAATCCAACATTGAAAACAGAGTGGTGTCCCATAAGTAACGTTTCTCACCACTGTAGCCTTAGCTTAAAGCTGAAAATTGGAAAATTGGAGCCAATCCCAGAACATTGGTCGAGAGGCGGGGAACACCCTGGACTGGTGGTGGAAGGTGATAAAAGGTTTATACTACACTGTAATAGCCAAATATTGAAATTGTTTGAAGAGATGCTTAGGCAACAGGTTAGGTAACCATTGCACTGTATGGCAAAGTGATGCTGGTTTGATTTCAAGCCTGTAGCTGTGTGGTTAAAAATGTTGTGGAAAATTTTACATGGTTAAAAATGTATGTTAGAAAGAGAGTGATAAAAGGAAGAAAAGGCTGTCTTCCCTGTTCTCCAAGAGTAAGAACTTGGCTGATAGCCAAAAAGGTGTGGCAGGGGGAGAAGCAGACTACGAACATATTAGAACTATCAAAAGTTATAAAGATAAAAATCGTAGGAAGATTAAGAAGAGTGCTGTAAACTCAGTGGACAGCTTAATGCTGCATTGATCAAATTTAGACATAGAAGAAATTTTTATTGAGAATTATAGTTGATAGATTACTAGAGCATAAGATTAGCAAAGGTCTATTAAGATGTACAACTGATTGGCTCTTGTTACTGTATTGTGATTGTATTAAAAAATAAAAATAAAAAGTCACAAAATCCTGCTGCGCAGTTAGTATGCTATGAAAATTGTCTATTTTGTTGAGTGTGATGTTAAAAGAAGTAGAAAAAAGAGAGGTCAGTTTCCCTAGTTGATTTGGTTATAGTCACAATACAGTTGGAGGATTTCCAAGGTGTGGTCAGTGGAATATTACGCTTCCTGGTTTGTCCAGAAACTACGTAGTTACTAAAATGGCTGATGATTAATAGTGCTCAGGAGTAGCCCTATCTGCCCAAATCTTGCAAAAATAAGGCTACTAAACGTAGCGTAGGTTTTTTTGGGAAAGTAAGGAAGGCCTTATGTCTGTCCCGGATGGAATATAAGAAAGAGGGAATGTGTTGAGTTAGAAAGTGTATATTTGTGAAAACGTCTAAGTTAGGCACTGTATATACCAATAGCTCGACGAAGTTTTGAAATAAAAAAAAAATACCACAATACTATTTTATGCTACTTTATACTTATACCTGACTACATTTTAGAAGGAAATGTACTTTTTAATACACTACTTTTATTTGACAGCTACGGTCATTAGTTACTTTGCAGATTAAGACTTAACATCCAAAACTGAGCAGCAACCGATCAGTAGTTTTCCCAGGGTTCGTACAGCTATTTAAAAGTACAATTCAAGCACTTTCAAGGTAAACCAAAAATGTCCAAATTCTCAAAGTCTTTATCATAAAATCCAACTTGTTACTATAAATGCCAGGAAACAACAACAACCTAATATAATGTTGGAATCGTTTAATTTCAAATATTCAAATATTTTTGGTTTGCATGAGTTATTGTGTAGATCATGAAACACCAGATTATGTTGAAAAATCAAGCATTTTCCAGAGAGTATATTCAAATTCAAGCATATTCCACACCTTAAAAACATAACTGTTAAATTAAGCCTTTTCCTCTTTCACGAGTGGGTCCCATTTGGTTTGTATCTCATTTATGACGACGCACATGGGGACAAAGGGAAACACATTCCTGCCGATGGTTTCATGCTATTGCCCTTATTGGCAGTTGGTGGTAATAATGTGCCAAAAAACATAGCAATGCACCTGCAAAGGCAAGGAACAGGAAGATCGCTGGCTAGCAAACATGGATATAAACAATAAAAGGTTTTAAAATATTAAAAAAATTAAAAAGGGCTTTGCAAATGTTTAATGAGGAACAAAATCTATCAAATGTGTGTTGTCGGGTTGCATGAGGACGAACAAAACAATACACATTACTGCCACTGGTTTCACACTATT
Organism: Gadopsis marmoratus; assembly: GCA_036023855.1. NCBI lineage: Eukaryota > Metazoa > Chordata > Actinopteri > Centrarchiformes > Percichthyidae > Gadopsis > Gadopsis marmoratus. Next base: position 5,694 of record JAVQJF010078745.1, on the reverse strand, counting down.
CTGCTAATCAACCGCCAGTAACGCACCAATGTAGCAATGCACCAAAAAAGGCAGTCAAGAAAAAGACTGCTTTTATTACACATCCTCTGGGAAGCAAGCTGGTGATCACAAAATTGAATGGAAATCAAACTGTTTGATTTTGATATTTCTTGTGTAAAAGTGAAATTTTTTTTGTCGACATCAACACCTTTCATCCCACCACCTAGGCACAAACAGCAATTTTAGAAGTCAAAAGATAAAGTGCATAATCAGTAGCATTCACTTATTTTGGTAAACTAAGTCATCCTGAGCATCAGTCAATGGAGATGGTATCTATGTATGAAGAAAAATAACAGTTTTCATGGAAAATTCTCGAATCAAGTGTTTTCGTCTGGGGTCTGTTTGCCTCATGGTTGAATGTGGTGTATTTAGAGAGAGGATCATAGGACTAATTCACTCAGCTGAGAGGAAGCACGTATAACACTGTGCTTTATTACAGGGAGGACAGTGATTAACCAGGAGCTATGATCTCCTCACATCTCTTCCACAAACATCCAGATACCTTAGGAAGGAAAGACAGACTGTGAACTAAGAGACTGTGAGAGAATATAAGAACCATATGAATGTTTTCAATTTAAAGGAATTATTATAAAAATATACTTTTATTCTGTTAATGTCTTTTCATGTATTGAAGTGTCACAGTTAAGGAACGCTGTAATAAGTTGCATAAAATTGCCTTTTCTGGATTGTTTTTACATAACTTTACATTTTGGTCACCAAAAAATGTACTGGCCACCAAATTTAGGGGCCTTGTGGCCGGTGCTTAAAATATTAGTGTCTATCCCTGAAGCCAATGGGATTTATTTGCCAATAGGTTTTTTATGACATGTAAAAGATTCAAAATTCACTGACATATTTTATATAGTAAAAAAATACATGAACAAGCTTAAGCTTGTGTTAACCACAGACATTATTTCAGGCATCTAACCAAAAACCCATTCAAGAAACCCCATTGACTTGACACAGACTGTATATGCAAAAATGCTCTTTTTTTTCGGGTTTGAAAACTTATTCCTGCAGCACCCTGCAGTGTCTTGCTCGAGCCAATTGATGTCCAACCCAGTTTTCCACCTGAGCTACATACAACCGACCCAAATCGACAGCTGAAGTGAGACTGGAGCATTCAGAATCTCATCAATATTTCTAGTAACACAAATAACTAGAGTTCCAGCCCCGTACTGTACATAATTTGTAGCTAAATGTCTAGATAAGGATAGTAGCTTTTAAAAAATATGATCTATTGTTTATTTGATTTGACTGTTTTTAGCAGCCTTTAACAAACACCATTTCCCATAATCCATATAATCACAGCTTAAAACCTCACCACCTTGACAGACGAGGTGAGTCCATTGACGGGGTTGAGCCATGATTACCTGACTTCAGTGTCACACAACAGAATCATATCAAATGAAGAGAGAGGACCGCACAGCGTGGACATTTTGTAGACAGCAGAGGCTACAGCTTAAACGTTGGAAAGACGACATTAAAAAACGAGATCACAAGTCCAAGTTCAACAAGAACTGACGTTGCAATGGTTGCTACGGTGGTAAATCTTCTTTGGGACTGTAGTTGTTTTGTACGCAAACAAATACATAATTTCATGTTGTTAAGATCATTAACGTTTCAACTTCTAATTGCAAGGGCTGGTACAGATATTAAGGCAGTGCTATGAGATAACTGTTATGATAGAGCGCGCTATATAAATAAAATTGAATTGAGTAGATACTCCTTTATCTTGGAATATGGATTGTAAACCTCTGAAATGTTTCACTTCAAACAAACAAATAAAAAGACCCCAAGAAATCTAATAGATGTTGAATGAGAAATTCCATTGAGTTACAGAGGCTTGTCCTGAGGTGAGATCAGGACTTGAACATGTATTCTTGAGACTAATGCTAAACACGTCATGCTAAATAGCTAATGTGTGGACATCCTAATAATCAGTATGTTACACTAACACACTGAAGGTTAGCACGTTTCAATGCTAATTGGATGTTGACACGTCAGTATACATTTTTGCATTTCCTATCTGTACATATGCTAAAATGCTAGTGTTAGCATGGTTACATGCAAACGTGCCAAGTGTTGCACATGTAGTATGAGCAAAGTAACACCCATTCATTATTAAGTAGTTGATAATGTCCATACTGTATAGGCATGCTACCATTTACGTCAGCATGTTAGCATCCTAATTTTTTAACTTAGAGTACAGGTGAGCAGGTCTGACAGAGTAGAGCTGAGCCACTACAGAAAAAAAACAACTTTGATTTAGATAACAACATGGCCATCCTCCAGCACCACTGTTACAAAATACGTCTTTTTCCCCACTAGTGGTAAAGTTGCCCCTTCATTTTTCATAAATGCTACAATTTTGTTTTCAGGTATGTAATGAGCAATAGCAGCTACAGACTTTTAGTCCTTTAATCAGCAGCTCTTTGGCAATTTCAATTGATTTTTTTTCCTGTCTAAGAAAAATGCAAATCTAAAACTGCAAGGTTTGCTTTAGAAATGGTCTGGAGTTATGAGAAACAATAATAAAAAACTGGTCTTTTAATAAAGTCTTGAAAACTGTCCTTATAACTCCGTTAGGTTTCTGTTATATGAGGGGACACTCTGGTACCACATGAGAGTAAACTGATGAATGTTATTTTACATTTAGCGTTCGTCTCAGCACTGATCCAGTCCTCTGGGCTGCGAGTTTGGGGGTGGGGCCACGGGGAGCAGTCGAGCTTATTGATCTGTCGTCATTGGTGGAAAACCAGGAATGTTTGTACTTCGATAGCCTGATACCCGGAGGGTGACACAGTAAACAGCAGCTTAGTCAGCTGACAGCAGGGAACAACACGATTCAGTCACCCAGAAAGTGCACCCTTTAAAAAGGTCTGATCATTTTTAACCGATTCACAAATTCATAAAATAGATTCTTATACATTAATCATTTTTCACTGATGAAAAAAAACTAATTTTTTCAACCAACATCGCCAATGCCACGTCCGGCAGCCAATTCCTCTGTTTGAATACAATAAGCGAGTTTCTTCTAAACAATTTTGTTCACCCAGCAGTTAGTGTAGCCGTACCGTACTGCATCTACTACAGCATTATATATATATATATATATATATATATTATAGCGATTAGTTCCCTAAATTCAGTGACCTATTCCTCTTCCTGCTATGTTCATGCCGCAACATGCTCAGTGGGTGTAAAGATGATGAGACCCAGCTCTATGAAAGACATACTGGATAAACATGTGGAAAATGGCTCTTGTATGAAAAGACTAATAAGGACGTCTTCATCTAAAAAGGAGAATGTGCACTGGATTATGTGGGCTCAAGCACAAATATTTGGATACTGTTGGACTATTTTGCCTTTAGGATTTACCTGAAAAATGATGTTTAAAATTTTGTTCAAAGCAGTGGGGTTTTACATTTATTTTCAAAACAACGCTCGAGTGTAAGCGGCAAGTGAATTTTGCATGTGTGAATTTGACTGCCAGAATGCTTTTGCAGTTTTTCCTCAGCTTGCTAACACAAGCAAGCAACATACGCACCGATGTGTCTTGATTCATTTGTATAATGGTCAGTAGTGGGGAAAGAAAGTGAAGCCAAAACATCTCAGTCGCCCCCTGTTGGCTGGCTGCAGTATAGGTCATAAACCCACCCCCTCCATGGGAGTGAAACATCTAAGTACACGTCAGCTGCATTTCTCCCAAAAATGATTTCTGTCATTTTAGGTAGTTCTTAAGTGTTACATTTTCTGATATGTTTGGTTTTAATTAGTTATTTGACGCTATAAAAAAGGGGGTGTGATGTCATGATAGACAAATTGTCGCGTGCTCGCCGATGGTTTTGGCGGGACCTTGATGCTGCGCAGACTCTGGCTCCAAATGACGTCACCAGCGCAAGATGGCAGCTCCTGGTATATTTTGGCTTCATTTTTGCATCATGGGAGGAAGAGGAAACATGTTGTCCATCTTTATATACAGTCTATGGCTACATCTAAAACAGTCTCATACAACAGCCTGACACATCCCGTCTCAAAAAATTTGTCCATGCATTGGCTCCCTGTAAACTGCGGAAAATAATTTAAAGTCCTTCTCCTCATCTATCAAGTCCTTAATGGTCAGGTACCCTCAAATCTTCTTCTTCATCTAGTTTTGTTGCAGTTAGCATCCAGCTTATTGGTGCATTACCGGCACCTCCCACTCCGGACAGCGGAACAGACAATAGACTCAATATCTACATCCCTCCTCTCCTATTATTTCACCATCATATCTTAAAGAGCTCATAGCACCCTATTACCCCACTAGGAGGAGCTTGATAGCAGCCCTGCATTCTGGGAGTGCAGTGCTCCTTGTGGTTCCTAGAGTCTCTAAAAGTAGAATGGGAGCCTTCTGCTATCAAGCTCCTCTCCTGTGGAACCAGCTCCCAGTCTGTGTACGAGAGGAAGACATCCTCCTCCTTAAGAGTAGGCTTAAGACTTTCCTCTTTGATAAAGCTTAGAGCAGGGCTGACTCAGGTGAGCCCCCTCTTAGTTATGCTGCTATAGGCCTAGACCGCTGGGAGACTTCCCATGATGCACTGAGCTCTTCTCTCCTCCTCTCTCTCTGTACGCACTCTTATGAGGTTACTGCTTGTTACTACCTCACCTGCTTCCCTTTCTCTCCTCTCTCTCTCCTTCTCCTGCTGTCTGCAAGTGTTTCTGCCTCTGGATCTGTGGAGTCCAGATCTTTGGATGCGGACCACCTGCTGCTTCTTGCTCTTCCTCGGCGGCCGTTGCTGTTATTATTATTGTTCTTGTTATTAATATTAATATTATTGTATTGCTACTACTGTTATTTTTATTGGTGTTAACATCAGTACCATTGCGACTACTATTGCTTTACATCCGTGTTCTCTTTCTCTATCCCCACCCCGTCCCCTCTCCCTGTCTCAACCCAACCGGTCGAGGCAGGTGACCGCCCACCCAGAGCCTGGTTCTGGTTCTGGTCGAGGTTTCTTCCTGTTAAAAGGGACTTTTTCCTTGCCACTGTCGCCTAGTGCTGCTCACGATGGGAATTGTTGGGTCTCTGTTCCTATAGAGCCAGTCTAGACATGCTCTATATCAGGGATGTCCAAAGTCCGGCAAAGTCATGGCCTGCAGTCAGATTTCATACGGCCCGCAGCTTCGGCCTTATAATGTTTTTTTTACGGACTGTCAAGCAGAATAAAGAAATCATGAAACTTTAAAATGTAATTCCTCCTTTCATCACATGGTAGCAGCACCACTTTAATGCTATCTGGCTCAGCATCCTTGCCGCGAACCCTTCTCCACTCATTTCTGCCACAGCGACTGCAAAGAAAAAGAGGAAAGTTGACAGTGAGGGAGAGAGATGGGAATTACAGTACATCTTCACTGAAAATCGAGGCAATTGTTTTTGTCTAATTTGTAAAGAGACGGTTGATATTTATCAAACTCATGGAAATTTAAGGTATTCCATACAGTTTGTTCAGTGTTATCTGACTCTCCAGATACAAATGAAAGGCAGAATTGTGTTTTTATAGTTGTTCACGTCTGCCTGAGTGGCTTATATTTTGTTACATTGCCATTTGAAAAATAAAGATAATTGTGACAATGAAAATTGTTTTATAACAGTGTGTATTTGCATGTAACTTT
>JAVQJF010078744.1:0-60360 GCA_036023855.1 Gadopsis marmoratus | reverse complement strand
CAGTATTGAAACTCAGTGAACAAGGCATCTTAGACAAGCTGAAAAACAAATGGTGGTACGATAAGGGTGAATGTGGAACCAAGGACTCTGGAAGTAAGGTCAGTCGCTGCAGGTCTTTTTATACTGATTGAAAAATGCATTTTGACCTAACTGTTCATATGCAAACATCTAAAGCACACATCCTCTCAGACATGTTAATCAGGACATGACATATATCTGAGTACTTGCTTGTCTGCCCTCAGAATAACGTGTGAAAACCATTTAAAAACTAGATTCACTTCACACATAGTGTAATTTACTCATCACATTACATTACACTGACATGACCTCATTACTACTGTATGTAGATGATTCCAGATTTGTAAAATTGCAGCATGATTGCACTCTATTTTTTATCCATACCATAAAACTTTTGAAAAGTTGAATCATAGAATTGAAACCATTATACTGCTATTTTGTCATCCAAACTCTTATTGAAATTTAGTTTATTGGTGGTCTTCATCATTTGTATGCAAGCTGCGTAGATTAACTCCGATATCAGCGGCTAATTCCCTATAGGCATCCTTATTCTGACAAAGTCCAAACTGACCTTTAAATACCATCTGAGCACAAAGTGGTCAAATGGTATTTAATAGTCATGTCTCATAGATGGGAGTGTCAAAGTAAGGATTTTTTTTTTTTAACGTCTTTAATTAAAGTAAAGAAGTTTATAAGCCAGTTAACTAACTTTAGGAATTTACTGCCTTTAGGACTCCAAAAATGCCCCCCCGGGGTTAGAATGCAAATGGTAAAACTCACATAAATTAATTTCAATATTACTGTTTGGCTTCTAACAGCAGCAAAATGGTTCAATTCACCCTCCACAGCTTGCCACTTTGATTGTACAAATGCAATGTGTTGGAAGTTGAGCAGCTATGATAGTGAATCGAGGGTTTAATCTGTAGACCTGTACGACCACGACCGCCTTCCGCTAGACGTGGTCTCGTAAAGAGACCATAAAGCAGGATAGATGGCAACTCTCTCTACATTCACCTTCCCAGCTCTGCAGAGTAGAACTAACCTGTGAGGAGGAATTAGAAACATTTAAGTCGCTTCAATTTATCTCCCTCACAAGCTAAATCAGGCATCTGTATCTCAGAGGGTTTTGTAGACACAATTAGCAGCCTCCTCAGAGTTACTGTATAGTCATAGAGCAGCAGGATGTTCATATAGGATTTGTGTTGGTGTGGGTGTACATGTTGTTTGAGGTCAGCCTCAGAGTGTCACTGTAAAAACGTCTTAATGGTGGTCTTTACCTCCCCCAGGACAAGACAAGTGCACTAAGCCTGAGCAACGTGGCAGGAGTCTTCTATATTCTGGTTGGAGGGCTTGGCCTGGCTATGACCGTGGCTTTGATAGAGTTCTGCTATAAGTCACGGCAAGAAACCAAAAGACTGAAGCTGGCAAAGAATGCCCAAAACTTTAAGCCAGCCCCTCCGGCAAACACCCAGAATTTTGCCACATACCGTGAAGGCTACAACGTGTACGGGACAGAGAGTGTTAAAATCTAGAGGGTATGTCCTTTCTTGTTGCTTTCATGCAGGAATTTAATGGAATCGTCTCATCTTGTGTTAATGTTTTAATTATTTTCAACTTAAAAGTTATAGAACTTAACTTTTGAACTTAAAAACCAGTTGTTCTGAAGTCCTGAAATCTTTTGATTTGAAACGACGAGTTGAATGAACGTGCAGCTGAGAGTTCACTCAACTCATTCGAAACACGGCCAGCATATAAGCAGACTTCCCAGCATGCACTGTGTGAGAGCAAAAACTCCTGACGAAAACACACATGATGGAAGCTTGCTGTTGTTCTGTAATGCATGTTAAATAGAGTCATGGTTGTTTCTCTTCATACTTATGAAAATATTGCGAAGCATGATGAAGGTTAGTATCGAGTTCAGTCCTCTAGTGACTAATGTGCCTGATGTAACGGTTGTTTATTGAATCTAATATTCTACGTTTGTTGAACTTGTTTTCTCAAGTCCAGCCGACTAAACCCAGCTGGTTTTACATTTTCCCCAACTCGTGAGATGACTTTGAACTTATCATTCAACTTAAATTCAGCTAACTCACCTTTCTAAGGCAGCAGGGGAACTTGTTTTTTAAACTTTACAGTGTTGTGGCAGCTGAAGATCTTTTATATCATTTGATCCTCATCCTTTGCACACCTCTTGGCTTTTCAGAGGTGAAATGTGTCGATTCCCACTGGAGCGTCTGGATGGAAACAGCCACTCTGTGTGACCCCGACACCCTGAGGCTGGCATCCTGGAGACAACAGCCTTCCTTGTCATCAGCTTGGACACAAGCCTACAAGTCAACAAGTGCTCATTCTGGGTCGTGAGGCCTGTCACACTAACAGAGGGCAATGACACAACAGGACTTTTGCTTCTGGAAACATGAGATTTGCCTCTTGTAGTGCCTTATGGAGCATTTTGGTGTCATGGCAATGCAATTAAATTTGAATTCACTTGAAAAAAAACTAAAGTAATGTGGAACTAGGGCAAAACATTGCTTCAAATGACAATTAGATGTTGTAATTTCAGTTTTCTAATTTTGAAGAAGAAAAAAAAAAGCCATGATTTCAGGATCAAAACATCCTGGAGTACTTATTAAGACCTTTGAATCCTTTACAGACATTTTTGTGGTGAAATCTTAAGTTGGATAAATGTTATATTTAGTGAAGTAAAGTCATTTTCTTGTTTTACTATAAGACTATTTTCAGTTTCATAATATTTAGGGACAAGCATCAATCAGTAGGGTTAAGCATCAATTAAAGTGACAACATTGTACCCCAGTTTTTACTCCAAAAATATCAATAATACAAAATTAGTGGTCATCTGAAAGTGCTTACATGGTGTTTTTTCAAAGCCTGCTGGACATCACAATACAGCTGACTGTATTCACATAGATGCTTCTTTAAAACAGGTGAGACTACGTTTGTTTCAACTGCCACTACTTTGAAACAAGACCTTTTTTTTTTTTCTTGGAATGAGGTCCGCTTTTAAACACTTAGTGCCATATTGTTGAAATCAAAAGCATTATAAATCCGTAGGGACTAGGAGAGTAGCCCCTTTTTATGTATCAGCATATTCAAATGGTTTAACTGAGCTTATGGTTTACACTTTGTACACACTTAGAAGCTGTTCTCATGTAAATGCAGTATCTGCAGCTGTGACTCTCAACATTTTTGGTAAATGATAACACACCATAGCTTCTTTGGTTGTGATAAGCTTTCTGTGTCTATGCATTATGCAGAAGGTGAGCTGGTGAGCTGTACATTGAGGAAAGAGCTGCTAATGAAACATGTGTCTGTTTGTATAAGTGAACTTTTTTATAAACTGGAGGGGGGAACAAAAAACCTACAAATCATGTACGCCTACATTTGTTTAGTATATCAGACTTTCTCATCCTTTCCCCCCCCAGATAAAGTGCATGTGAATTTGGTGATAGTTTGACCGAACTGCAACTCGAAATGGACCCTGGTTTAGATAGCGTCCAATAATGACATTTGATCCAGTTTGGTTTTAGTTTTTCCAGCTCATTTGTAACAGTACCTCAACCATGAGAGTTGCATGTGTGGACACAATGAACCTCTGTGGAGAGGTGGCGTACAAAGGATTTTATTACATTTCCTTAATAAAAGCAGGTTTATATTCATCTTTTGGACTCATCTTTTGTAACATGTAAGGAGCAATTACATAAACTGCCACAGTGAATGTGGGATCATTTTTTACTAGTGAAGAAATGCATCTGTATTTATTAATCTGAACAATTACTTTGCTCTGCTGCAGGTTTATGTCACATCATGCACGTTTATATATTTCTGAGTTTACTACAACTTCCACAGTGTCATGAAATCATATTGAGTCTGTATGGGAATCCATTTGTGCCAAGAAGGGGGGAAAAAGGGTAAACGGTAAAAACTAAAATGACTCATGGTGAATCAAAAGTGACTTACTAAGCCAGAATGATACCCACTATGAAACACTCTCAGCTTGGGAATCCTGTGGAGTTCTGTCATTTTGTCATCAGTGATCCCTACAACATGCAGTTAGATACCACAGTAGTGCCATAAATAAAATCTAAGTAGAATTTAAAATGTGGTATTATGGTAATGTATTTTGTCTATTTCTTAAGATATTTTAAAATTTAATTCTGTTAAATGTGTTTTATATTCAAATTTCTGATAAATAGTTGCCATTTAATCTTCATATCGCAACATAACCAGGATCCTCCTATTGACCCACATATTAGGATTTTTTAAAACACTCTTGACTGGGAACGCTCTAATAAAATGTAATGACTGCCTGCTTCTGGCATCCAACTGTAACAGTAAAAATTAAAACCCAGTTTCTACAGCTGTTGAATCACTATTCTGTGGATAATCAGCTTCCTGTTTGTGGAGAAGAAAAGAAAGTAAGGTAGGAGACAATATCAAAGTGACACACTAGGAAAACGTTTATTTATTGGTTTTTGTTGTTTAAAAAAAAAAAAAAAAAGCTTACACTCATTGAGTACAGCAGATAAAATCTCCAAAAGTCATTTTGAAACAGTATTTGGAGTACAGAGCTTGAGAATTTTTTTGTCTAATTTTTTTTTCTTTTTCTTCTTTTTTTACAACTCTACATTTCAATCAAGGTAGAACTGGCATTTTTATAAATTATGTAAAAACCTGATTAACACAAAATGGACTGTAAGGGACATAAAAAAAAACATGATGTGAATTTCATGTTACCCATTTTATTATTGTACACAATATACAAACTGGTCCTTTGTATCATTTTCCTCACTTACGCCTACTGTCTTACTCGGATTAAAAGGTGGAGATAAATAAATAAAAAGTATCTAAGTATCTCAAAAATGATATGAGGTAAGTGAGTATGGAAAGCAGGGTAACTCCAATAAAACGAGCAAAATGCAAAGCCTGACAACATACAAAAAATTACTAATTTTCAAGCACGAGGTTACTGAATCAATGAACAGATGTTGCCAAGAGAATTTCAGACCGTAACCACTTTTCTAATTAGGACAATAATACCAATGTGATTAGAGCAGCACATTGTGCTCATACTGAATAATAAAAAACAAACAAAAATAATTCAGGTGATTTACTATATACTGAAATGGAAAAATAATGAGGTGATCTGTAAGTTGAGATAACTACAGCTAACAACACTTGGGAGGGGAGTTTACAGCAAAACAACACAGGCAGAAATGAGAGTACGAGTTAACAACATAGCACAGAGGGAGTTGCAGATGTCTTGCAGATAAAAACAGCTTCTCCAGTTCTGCTGTGGATCAGAGAGACAATACACAATTTACTGGCCACACAGATGTCGGATCCAGAGTGGTTTACAAAGAAGCAGAATGCGTCTTACCTTCATTGATTAGTGCACATTATCTGTGCTTGTCAGAGGATTTATGAGTATAACTGTTAAGGGAAATTAATCCAACAATGAAATGCTGACAAGTACTGAATTGTTGATTGTCAAAAACACGTGTTGTATCACAGAACAGAGACGAGCCTCGGAGCATCCTGGCTGCTGCTTCTTCATAGTCTTTAACTGTGGTATCAAAAAGGGTGTGATCCAACACGGTGTGACATGACGTCGATCAGGATCCCAAAAATAACGAAAGTCTTTTTCCATTACAGGAAATGACAAAAACGTTGTCTAACAATAGATTAAAAATGTTGTGCAGTGAGTGGCTGTACTGAACACATGCTGGTGCACAAATGTTTACATCGTTTTAAAACAAGCCAAGTCAGCCACAAAAGAAAAGCAGGTTACCCCAACTGATATGCCTTTAAAAATAACCCTAAGGTTTAGAAAGACGCCATACCTTTAAAAACCAAAATATTCACACTTAATAGTACAGAAACACCCATGATTATGACTAGGTGTCACGTTTAAGGATATTGCTTTTTCTCCTCCTTTCCTCCGCTGCTGTCCCTCTTCTCTTTCTTTTCAGATTTCTCTTTATCGTGTCTGGACTCCTGTAGCGCAACAACACAAAGAAGTGTGAATTGAAACAGACGAGTAGTAATGGAAATAAATCTGTGAATGTTTAGCGTTCATTTTCCTCTAAATCTTTTATTCAAACGGCAAAAAACGTTCTTGAACTGAAAAGGCTTCTTAGATGAAGGACAAGAAGACCTCAAGTTGGTGAATTAAAAGACTGTGCTTTACAAACAGATCAGGGCAGAGTGTGAAGAGTGGAGTTGACCTTTTTGCCTCCCGAGGACAATCGCTCAGGTTTCACAGACTCTGCCTTCTCTTTGCTGGATGATTTGGATCTTTTGCTCTTCTCTTTTTCAGCTGAAAGCGGGGAGTCACAGGAAGGACTCGTGCTCTTGCTGTTTTTGGAGGAATCTGGGGAATAAAGATTTAGTTAGTGGTAGCTTTGTTTTTTAAAGAGCACTTTGTGTTCAGGTGAATGGTTACATCAGATTTGTCAACAACAAACGTACTTGTTCCATTCTCATCCTTTTTACGTTTGGATTCTTGGCTCGTCTCGCGGTCATTGACAGCATGGTCCTAAAAGACAAATGACAGATGTTAGTTGAGCATTTACCAACAATAACGTCCGTGTATGAACATATATTTCTTCCATCATTTGTAGCTACTCTTAGTCCAACTAATAGAACAACCCTTAGAACAAGAGGTATATAAAGAAAAGACTCAAAGATGAAGGGTGACCTCTTTAAAAAACTATTTCACAAAGTGCACTGGGTTTGTTAAAAACTGACTCTTTTCCTGTCTTTCCGCTCCTTTTCTTCCTTCTTCTCTTTGGATCGGCCTTGTGTGTTGTCTGACTCTTTCTTCTCCATCTCCCTCTCTCTGCTCTTGGACCGGGCTACTGAATTGTAGTTGACGTGGTGCTGCAAAGACATTTTTATATGAACAGAACAAGACAAACAGAAATAGTTTTAAGTTGTCAGGGGTACCTTTAAATTGAGTTTTAATATCACTACAAGTTTAAGTTATTGTGTTACAAGTAACCCACATTAGAAACAGAACACGAGTGAACTTGTAGTTCCAATTATTTACTGATAATTATATTTCTATTCATATATTTATTACGGACATTTAAAATACATAAAAACCCACCAGATGTGAATCTGACAAATACATTTAAGCATGTAGATATGAGCTGTTTTTCAATGACATTGTTGCACTACTAATAATGCTCAGACCAGGAGATTTGTAAGCAGTATTGATCAAGCTAACTGACTCTGGACAGCGTTTCATCCATTACGTCACATCACAGCTGAGGTACAGGAAGTCCTGCTCTTTCACAAACACCTGACTCAGCCAAGCTGTGTCCATGAACTTTCACATAACACTCCAAACCAATATGACATAATTATCACAACATGCTTTTGACTAAAATCCATTGGGCCTGGAGGATTAGCATTAGCTCCCAGTGAAAGCAGGACTCAACGGTGAAGCAGGTGATGACTCGGTTAGCGTAACAGCAAAAACTAGAACTCAAGTTGGAAACAACTGGAAATAATCTTTGAGAGTCAATAATCTTTTGTACAATACAGTGGGCAACACTTTAGTTTAAGTCCCCCTATTTAGCTTTTCTAAGCAGTATATAAACATTTAACAAAAGGCTTATAACACACTATAAAGTAGGAAGCAGACAAAGTGTTTACTAACGAATAACCACTATAACGTGGAGGCTGGTGTATAAACAGACAATGAATGACAATATAGTAAAACACAGCTGTAATAACATATATTATTTATTATCATATTCTATGTTACCAGGGGGACTTCAAGTAAAATGTTACCATACAGAGCATATACGCACCGATCAGCCACAACATAATGACAGCATGGCGGCACCCTGACCGGTCTGCAGCTACGCAGCTCCATATGCAACAACCTATGGTGCACCGTGTGTTCCGACACCTTTCCGTCAGAACCAGCAGTAACATTTTCAGCAGTTTGAGCTCCAGAAGCTCTTCTGTTGGATCGGACCACACGGGTCAGCCTTTGCTCCCCACACGCATCAGTGAGCCTTGGCCACTTTGGTAGGTACTGACCACTGCAGCCCGGGAACAGCCCACAAGAGCTGCAGTGTTGGAGATGCTCTGACCCAGTTGTCTAGCCAGCACAGTTTGGCCCCCGTCAAAGTTGCTCACATCCTTACGTTTGCCCCCCCACTGACAGGTGCTCTTGTAATGAGATAATCAATGCACGTCACCCGTCAGTGGTCATAAAGTTATGGCTGATCGGTGTATACTTCTTTCTGCAAAAATGTGATGTGTAACAATAAATATGGTCCCAAGCAGGCACATGCTATTCAGTGACTGATGCTTTTCATAATAAGGGAGAGCATTCAGTGAAACAGGGAAGACCTTTTAGTCACTTTGTAAGTTTTTACCCCAACAGTTTTCAAAGTATCCAACTCACTAGGACTTCATATTGTATACCTTATAAGACTGAATCACAGATAGAGTAACACTGACACTGATCAACAGAAAGGTACAGATGATAAACATATCCACAGAGAGGCAGCAAATATAGCCCTGTGTCTGCTAAATATTAGCTTGAAGGGAGAGAACACTGATGCAATTATTATTTCTATTTGTACTTAATTTAGGTTAGTTAGTGTTTAGATTTACTTTACTTTATTCTGGTCAGTGTCTTACATACCTAATCAATAACAATTCAATGTTTGGTGTTTATGTTAGACCTTTCTCTATTTTTCAAATTGGGTCTAAATTAACTAATTATTTTTTGTCTACAGCGAGCTTATGTTAAGTCAGGGAATGGGGCCGACAAGGTTCATGGCTCGTACAGCTTTTTAAGAGTAAAATTCAAACACTTTTCACACTTTCAAGGAACCTAAATTAAAAATTCTGAGCCTTTATGGTCACATCTAAATAGTTACTGTAAAGTTTAAAGTGACTGCTACTATCGCGCCTACTACTAGACGAACCATAAAGCTAAATTGCTCAATATTTTTACATTAAAAATCAATCAAATGAATGTAATTTGAAATGGGTTGCTTCATCACCCAACTGCAGTCCTACTGAACCTTTTAGCCCCTTTTAGACTGAACCTTTTAGCCCCTTTTAGCTCAGAGACCAAACAGCAGTCAAAGGTAAGGATAAGCTGGTGAACACCTCGATGTGTTTCTCTCAAAGATTTGTGAAAAGCTAAACGGACACTGGATGTTAGTTATTGCCAGGTCAGGCTTTTGCCACAGCTGCTTTAAAAGAAGGTGAAAATGTGTCAGATCTAGTGATTTTAGTTTGTTCCGCTGCCTCCAAGTGGCAAAAAAAATAAAATAAATATATATATATATATAGAGAGATTGATGCAGCTTTAAGGATAACCATCAACTTTGGTAATGGTGACACAATCCAATACATCTTTACTAACTTCCTTATTACAAAGTGTGAGAATATAAAAATGGATAGATGGAGAAAATCACAGACATCTAAAATGGGTTGCTGAGCAGCTGGACACACTTTTGGGCCTTGAACAAAGAAAACAGACAATTTAAGTATGAGTAGCAGAGTCAGTTCAAACCTTGGATGTGGATTCCTTGGGTTCGTTGCTATTGTCCTGTAGGGATGAATGGAGATGACAGATGAGCTGGGAGGGGGTGGGGTTTGGGAGGAGGTTGTCAGACAGCAGTAGAGAGTTGGAAGAAGGGGTGGGAGGTGGGGGGGAATCGGGGCTGGCCGGACCAACAGCATACTTCTCCCTTGACCTCTGACCTTCAAGGACTAAGGCTTTGACAAGGTTATTACATAGAGGAGAGTTCATAGGCTCAACATCTGGAATGTCAATACTTAAAATAGAAAAACCCTGAGCATATATGAAATAACGGCTAGTCATAGAACTACAGACATGTCTGCAATTTCAGGCAGCATAATATAAAAGGTTTTACAGCGCAGCTGGTATTCAATACATCTAAAGTGCAAGTGCTGTAAATAATGTGTGTGTGTGTGTGTGTGTGTGTGTGTGCTTGTGTGTGTAAGACAAATCACTCAATTCTTATGTGCTTGACTGCATCCCTACATTAGGTAACTGTTGCTGTCACTTACAGTTCAGGAATGGATAAGACACAGGGAGCCTATTTCTCTGGTGGAAGGGTAAAATAAAGACCTATCACAAGCTTCCAGTGGTTTGGGCAACGCTCCAGACGATTCAGGTTTCGCCCACTCTTTCCCTCCCTCTCTCTCTTTGTAGGGGGCCGGCTTATTTTCCTCTGCATTTTTGGCTGATTCAAAAGTGTGACATTCATTTTCTCCGTCGATCTCAGTTGCTGGTGGCTCTGATTTCCCATTGAATGCTTGCCAGGAGGTAGTACGACTGTTGATGCCGATGGCTGGTAGTGGGGATAGTGCTGCAGGGGGCCGGCAGGACTCACTGGACACGCAGGCTGCATGCAGGCCGTTTTAACAAACGGAGATAGACCGGGGACCGGTGACTCAGCCGCAGTGGAGAGGTGCTCCAAAAACAGAGTGGTTTGTTCGACACCATCCGGCTCTGTGCTGGACCCAGGAACGTTGAGGGGCAAGTAAAATACTTTACATCACTGTAACCAGGGAATCTTCTCAGCTTGCAAAAACAGGGAAAATAATCTTGGGCACCAAGTAGTGAAATACTGCTCTCGGTGTTACAAAAAAATCTTTGCCATTGGAAAAGGTGAAAGCTCTTGTGTTGGCAAGCCATTTTAACTTCAGGTGGATATTATTCTCAAAAAGCAAAAAATCCACAAGGCATTTAGAAATGCTTAAAAACTTTTCTTCCCAAGGCACACTGACTGCTTTCATTTATATGAAAATAGATAAATATTTCAATATGAAAATACTCAATATATACAATATTCTCTTGGCTAAGTCCTTGAGGGGTTTTCTCCCAATTCTGCAAAATATTATGCTGATGTCCATGGAATGCTTTCCAACTCCCATGGATTTGGTTGGGATTTCCAGATGCCATGCGCACGTACGACAACTCTCCTTGGTGATCTTCAGGGCAGCTGGAATGTGCAACGGCAGGGAACGCTCCGGCAGATAGAGAAGAAACGGGCACAGCCTTCCTCAAGCCATACTAACCTTAACAGACGAGGAGTGGGACGGAGAAGAGTGACTGTCGAGCTTTCGTCTTTTGTGATCTGTAAAGACAAGAAGAGGGAAATTTGAGTTTGAGCTGCACATTCCACCTTCAGAAAAGCGTCCATTCATGAGAGGCGGACGTGTTGCAAGGGGCGAGAAGATTGCTATCACAAATATCTCCTAAAATCTTAATTACATCCATGTGATTCAATATTGTAAAACAAAAACGTGACCAAGTCTGAGGGGGTGAATACATTTGTAATAGTGTATGTGGTCTGACAGTGCAGTCAAAATGTTTCCATATATTTTATGAGCTGTGTGGAGAACACAGCAGTATAAGACATGACCAGAAATGCTCCTTACCCCTCTCAGATTCAGCTGACTCTGATCTGGGTACTGGTGACTTGAGGGACCCGGGCGCAGCGCTCCTGTCTCCTTTTTCCTTGCTCTTGGACTCCTTGATGGCATCGCGCTCCCTGGACAGCTCCACGGGCTCCACGTTGCCGGCTTTGGCCTTGTCGTCTTTGCAGGTCTTCTCCTCAGCCTTCACTTTCTCCCTGTCTGCCTTGGGGGTCTTCTCCTTACCCTCACGTGCCACCCGCTCCTCCTTCCCCGCTCTCTCATCTCTCTGCTTCTCCCGACGGTTCTCTGCCTTTGTCTCGGGAGTGCTGCCTGGTGTCTTTTCCTTTTTTTCTTTTTTCTCCTTCCCGCTCTTCTCTTTGTCATCCCGTTCTTTAGCGGCTTTGGTGCTGCAAAGGAATTGATTTTTACTTAATTTCAAAAGGTTTTATGCAAGATTCTGTTTACCGTTAAACAGTATTACAGGCAATACCAACTAGGGGTGTAGTTGGATGTGATGTCAGTAATACAGTTTTGATGCTTTTTTAAAGCTTTGAGATAACTTGGTGTTATAGCTCTTAAGATGCCTACCTATTGAGAGCACCGTTCCCGTTGCTGGTGGTCACTTTGGCCGCTGCGCTGTTGGCTTTGTTCAGTGGCTTTGTGGTCCCCTGAGATTTATCTTTGCCCCGATCTGCATAAAATCAAACCAAGAACTGAATGAGCACAGGATTAAAAATACTACTGACATGCATATTATGATCTGTATCAAGTGTAAAACAAATCCCAACAGCAGTGTATAAATGCTGTAGCAACCCTTGGAGTTGTATAACAAAAGATGATCATGTTTAAGTTTTATGGCAATCAACCTATTATTCGAGATTTTTGTTTCTATGATTCTCTGAAGTCAAATGCTTTCAGGAGGAAAATATCACAGATAAACAAACAGAAAAAGTGTAAGAATTTTAATATTTACCAGATGTAATGAAACAGCAAATCGGAATCGGAATGATTCAGCAGTGGCAATGAGCTACATCTAGTACGATACCATAATGTACCTAGTTCCTTACTTGTGTACTACATAAAACTGTCTGCATTCAAAACAGCCTTGCTATGTTTGCAATAAATCGCTCACCACCATCCTCTGATGTCCCCTCCTCTGTCTTGCTTGTGCTGGTGGCAGGTTTGCCTGTGCTGCCGGGGCCGTTCTGTTGATTGGCGGGGGTGGTGCTGCGTGCTGGCTGCTCCTTGTGGTGAAACTCATTCTCAGGGACCATGTGCACCTTCTGGCTTTTCAACCGACCTGAATAACTGTAAGATGCATAAAGGGTTTGCACAAGGCAGAGACAAAACCTCAAAAGAATGTATGAGTGTTGCACGGTGTATGAAATATTACTTTCAAACAGAGACAGGAAAACGGTTAATTGAGCGCAGCGTTTCCCTGCATACTCTGCTATAATTAAACAATCATTGACACTCATAAGGGGTGATCAGTATGCACTTGATTAGTGACTTCACCAAGAAAAGAAATCCAGCTTGTGCGCTATCTAGCAGATCTTGGAATATACTTTAGCTTTAAACTTTCAATATTGTATTAGGAATCTCAGGTTCTACCAATTTACAGTTCTTAGACAAGATGATCTTTTTAACAGCCACTTGATTAATACATAAGCCTCCCATGTCCACTCTAGAAGTAAAAAGATAATGCACTGGCGTTAAAATCCTGCCTGTCTAACCTATCCTCTTCATAATAAAGCTTAAATATCTGGGTAGCAGTCTATAAATTTACCTACCATCTACCATCTATAAATGTAACAAATGACATATTGTGCAATACTCCTTCTTCGGGACCCCATCTTGCCATTATATTTATTACCACACTTCATAGACTATAAAAACTGTATGCTCCACAGAGAGCTGAACAGCACACAATGCTGTGTTACCCCATTGCTAAGGCATATAGGTCTGGTCTCTTGTCCTTCTCCTCGAGGCAGATCTTGTGGACGCGGCACTCCAGCGCTTGGCCCAGGTTCAGGACCTTGGGGTAGCAGGGCAGGATCTTGGTGAGCACGATGAGAATATTCCGAATGTGGGTGTAATCGCCTGTCTCCAGGCAGTGAACTGAAGCCTGGGTGGAGACAGATGACAGGGTCAAAGATAAATACACACCTTCCACAGAGCTCTGACTGCCATTCTCTAGACAAGAAAATAAAGATAAAGAAGGGCAGCTCACTTTAGTCAGCATGTAGTGCCATTTGTGCACCACATGCCTGAAGTTCTCATAATCTAACTGATCTGCTTTGTTCCCTCCGTCGAAGCCTGTGGCTCTGAAGATGGTCAGGAAGCCAGGGAAATTGACGCACTCCTAATACCACAAAACAAGAGTCAGATTAATTCCCAGCTCATCTTACATGAGAAAATTCTACAAATACATCAAAGTGACAAATGTAGAGAACTGATAAGACACCTTCTCATAGACTGCACGGTCGCTGTGCCAACGGGTCACCGTCTCGAGCATGCAGCAAAGGAAGCGTCCGTAGCGATGAGACTCGTTCTCTGTACAACTGGCCACAGTGTAAATGATGGCGGAGAACACCTGCAGAGGGACACAATTTAGTTTTTTTGCTTAAATAACAAAGTATGATGTTATAAAATGATTTGCATATGGAAAAAGCTACAAAGTCTGCAAACACGTCAAAGCTTTGGTACTCCATATCTTAGAGCTGCACTTAATTGTGGTCTGTCAAAAAATGGCCAACAGGCCAGCAGTTATTAACCATCCCTTTCAAACTTTATGTTTGATGGTCAGTGAACCACTGCGTGGAGATTTTGATGCTTGCCGTTATTATTTTGTGTTACTTTAATGGATATACTACTATGTTCTGCTGACTGAGCAAAATTATAGCCTTCATTAATCACATTATTAATGTTTATTTTTTCTCTTCCAAAAGCACTTTGTAGCTTTAAGAAGGCTGCTGTAAAATGTAGTTTAATTAACCATCATAATCATAAGTGTTTAAGAGTCTCTGTATGCATGTATACAAGTGTCTTACCCTGTCATAACACAGGAGGGTGCAGAAGTTGGGCGTCTTCTGCTGGTGGACCAGCTCGACAAAGCGGGCGCAGTACACGGCGTCAATGGAAGAGAAGATGCAGCGAGGGAACAGACAGAGCTGCAGGAACTTTGTTATGGTCTCATTCTTTGTGGATTCTGTCAGTAAGCAGTTCAAGTTTTATTAGTAACAGACAGGGAATGAACATTAGATTTACCTCAAATATTGATGCTATGAACATTATATTTTCTTGATCAGCTTTGTCTTGACGTTCTGCTTTACTGCATTAACAGATATAACTGAATTTCTCTTTGCTTGTAAAACGCAGGAACAGTGTCCCTAACACATATTTTTGGACGGTTATATATCTTGGCCATCTGTTATTTACTTCTGAAAGCTTCCATTCATGTAGTTCAAATCAAATCACACTCAAATGAATACACTGTTTTCTTCTCTCAACAGAGAAGTCACAGCACTGTGGAAGACTGTAAATAAGAGTAAAATGCCTTAATAGTGTCACTGGCATGAACATTAGGATACTTACTGGCCAACAACCAGTTGTCTTTCTCCAGTTTGAGGCGGTGTAGAACCCTTTGGACGTGCTCTAGCTGTTTCTTCTCCTCCTCCTGCAGTTTTTCCTGCAGTGCAGTGCAGCGTTCCTTCTCCTTCTTTTTCTTATTCAAAGGCTACATTGGAAGGAAACCACAAAACTCTTTATACCATTAATACACATTCTCATTTACATTCTCTCTTATACAATCACAGAGTCCTGCACTCTCTTGCATTACCTGCGTTCTGTGAACTAAATGTACAGGAATTCTGCTGCAGAAATTATTGTAAGCTACACTACACAAATGCTCCAGTTAATAGTAAAATGCTAAAATTGTCACGAGTTTAAGTGTAGGCTGTGGATCAACTACTCACTATCTCTGGGTTCTCCTCGATGGCCTTGATCTGTGCCTTGAGCTTGTTGACCTCACGATCGTAGGCAGCATGTGGAACGGCCAGGTCGTACATGGTGAGGGACCAGAAGGTGGCGTAGAACTGAGGGCGTAGGTCATCCCAGACCCTGGCCGGATGGAGGGACATCACAGCCTCATGCACCGGTGTCATCACCTGTTCACAGGCTGCCACATACTTGTGTACCTTCTGCTGCTGGCGGTTTCCTTTCTCGGCTTTCTTCAGCTCATCGTACTTCGACTGTGAGTAGAGAGTATAGTAACACAGGAGTAACGCCTCCATTTTCTCTAAATCAAATTTTTTGATTTGACAGTGTCTTGATTTGAAATAATTTCTTTGTGATTAAATATGTTTATACAAATAACATACAAAGTAAGATTATATAAAATGACAAAATTCAGTTAGACAAAAAAGTGGCTACAACACAAAGTTCTGACCTACTAACATAATTTTCTATACTTGTAATAAAACTACAAAAACCTTGTAACGGTACCAACCACCTGCTTTTTACATTTTTTGTTTTAACGATAGGGATCAGCATTAAGGCAGTTGAAAAGCAGACTATCAAGAAAAACTGCTGCACCATGCTCCATTTCAGGTGGAGTCAAAAGTCAAAATTGAGCCAGCATGAATTTTGAATTTTCAAAACAAGGAAGTAATGATAAACACATCATCACACGACTCTACAGTAAAATCTAACTTAGAGTGAATCACATGGCCAAAATGTATTCCTCCTAATTGTCTTGATCAGTAAGTCCAGAATCTCTATCGATAACAGAAACGTGACATGATGCACACTTGAGGCTGTGACACAGCGGCCCACTCACCAAAATCTGATGGGCATACATCGGCCGAGATAGGAAGAAGGCAGCATCATGTGGAGTGTGGAACTGGTTACAAAGGATGTCGATGGAGGGAACCCGCTTGATGTAGTCTTCTGTGCTTAGGTTGGAGGCCAGGAAGCCACCAAACTGCACCAAAGTGTCATGACACTGCAGGAATACAAACAATTATGTCAGAAAGGCAAGAAAACGTTTAGATTGATCTTGTTAGGAGGTGTGAAGAATGTGTACATGGATATTCAACTGTTTAATGGGGGGGGAATCAATTATATTAATATATTGAGATAGGGTGCATACCTGGTCATAGAGGTGGCCAACAAGTTTGAGGTGTTTCTCTCCACCCTCCAAAAAAACCACACCATTGCGTTGCTGGGCCATGAGCAGACACAGTGGCAAGGCCAATTCGTGGTCCAACAGCACATCCTTCAGACGCTGTGATGACTTCTTAGTGTTCCTGATCTGGCCAAAGTAGCCGCCCTGTTGACAAGAGTCACATCCATAATCGCAATGACGCAAGCTCAGGTGCAGCACACTACTCCAGGTAGAGAAACTGCAGCAGGGAATCTTAACTGTACTTGAGTCTATATACCTCAGCTTTGAGTTGCTCCCCTCCCGTCATGGCCTCCAACTGCTCCGAGGTCATCTCATCTGTGATCTCAATGCCAGCCATTTTCTGCACCACCTCTTTCAGGATCAACAGGTCGAAACTGTAGAGAGAAAAGGGATGTGTAAAGCAAAGCACATTTCCTGGCACACTAAAAGACAAATAATCTTGAAAACCAGTCCAACTGTTATTTGTCATTTGGAGCGACTTACCTCTTCCCTGCTTTTAGCTGATTGGTGACATACTGAAGAAGGCCAGCCAACTCAATTGGGTATTTTCTGAACACGGCTCCACACAGACTTGCCAGGCCTTGGTTGTCAAAAGGAACAGATGTATGTTAGGCACTCATTAAAACATCAAACAGTTTCTATCCTTTTGCCATGCAAATGAATGCTGTGACTGCTGTACAGTAACAGGTCAGTTAACCATGAAGCCACATACTCTGAAGCCACGAGGAGATGGTGGTGTCGTCATGCTTCATCTTCTCCTTCTCGGGATTGGCCAGAGCCTCAATGATGCAATCTGAAGACAGAGTTAAGTGGAACAACACAGAAAATGGGAAAGAACCCCCCTTTACTCTAATTCCCCTCTGTCTCCAACCCACTCACACGGCTGCTGTTAGCTGACTGAAAAAAGTGGGAACAGTGTAGGATACAGGCCAAAACATCATAGTTGAGGGATGTGAGGTATTTCAAGGAGTCCACCACTGGAACGATGAGGTTGTCGTACCATTGAATCTGAGACAGCATCTGATATACAAGACAAACGAGGGGATAAAACATCAGCAACTATAGAGGATATACATTATGCCTGACGTGATAGCACCCCTATACCTCCACTCAGTGGCCAAAAAAAAATCTGCTCAAGTCATCCTTATGATACATGTGCATCCACAGAAATACTGACCGCTCTACATGGTACACCTATGTTTATTTGTGCATCTTAACACAGAACAGTGGGAGACCTGTGTATGTGTATATGTAAGGATTTATCACAGCACAATACTTCTCTGAAGTTGCCAAAGGAGGAAGAATGTTAAAATGATTGCAAATGAAAAAGACCATCAACGAAGTATTGTGTATTATACCAAAGTGACTGTTTTTGTCAGTGGGAACACAGTCCCAATTGTGATTTTTAATAAATTGGCATTTACTTTGATCCATGAATGCATGACTTGTAAGCAGAGCTCTAAGTGTAAGCAATTCCCAGAGCAGACACTATTGTGGGGGACAGAAAAACATAACTGGTATGCAGAACAAACAAGGTGCTACTTGCTTTGGAATATTGATTATTTTCTCCTGCAAAAATCTAGAATTAATTTTCTTTGTAGTTTGCCGACATTCACAATGAGATCGCTGCGAAATTAATAAATCTGAGCAGAATACACTTACATAATCAAAGAGGATGGTGGGATTGCTATGGCTCAGTTTGCCAATCTGCCTTCCAGATTGTTTCACATTCTCTTTGGTCAACCGCCTAGGCAGGAGAAGAACAGCACAAGACAGCAGATTAAAAACAAAGTGATGCAAAGAGAGCTGTAAGCAAAGACGGTCACTTCTGTATGCTTCACAGCAACTGGAAAATTCTCCCACGGTTGTCATCTTAAGATGAAAGTAGTCATTGATTTCTTCAATAGCAGAACAGTGTAGTAGTGAATAATTACCTCACCAGCACAGTATTCCAAGTCCCATTTTAATTCCTATGCTGTACGAGTTAAACTGTCCTTTCAAAACAACCTAACATGAGATGGCTGGTGAAAAACACCACATTAACACATCCAATGTAGTCCACCCTACTGAGTCATGTTTTATTAAATCAGCAAACAGTTTCATTTTCATCTACATAAACCTAATTGTCTTACCAGTTTGTAACAGTAATACCTGATATTAACAGGCAAACAGTGCAGACATTTTACAGAACACCAGGAGAAAAATTAGGACGGGAAAAAAGATTGCCTTGATGTCCTGATGGTAGCGAACATCTGCCGATAGTGTGTTGTGTTCAAAGCTGAATTTATTGTCCAAAATGTTTCGGTATCTGAAGCTGGCCACCCTCTGAAGTGACTTACCATACATGATGGCAAGGTCATGTGTGATACAGGGAACTCGACTTGAATGAATAATTCAAGGTTAACATTATCTTTTTAAGTTATGCAATAGTCTACAGAACAGGACTGAATCAGCTGGAGAAAAGAAGAGCTGCACATTATAAATAACCACATCCCATAATGGGAAGCACGCAGTCTATAAGTCCAGACCTGGTGTTTGGATTGGAGACACAAAGTCAACTGAAATCACAAAAAGAAGGATGATCACACAGCAATGGTACATTGGCTTCTGCACAGTGACTTACTTCATAATGTATTTGGCCCGTTCCACAGTCTGAGCTTTGACTTTAACCAACAGTGGGTGGCTGGAATATGTCTCATTCTTCCATTGTCCATATAACCGGTACCTGAGGGATCATAGATACAGGGAACACAATGAAACAGTAGGTTTAGCTACACAGCAGTCAGAAACATTTGCAGGATTGGCAGAATAGGACATTTAAAAAAAGGGCAACATGTATGTACAATATTACAGCTGTAAGAAGCCACACACTCTCACCGAAAGCTTTAAGGAGAGTTTTAACATAAACACAACACGTTGCCTTGCCAAGCTTGCAATGGAAAAGTCCTTGAATATTAAAATAGCCACCTCCTGTCTATCATTATGTGGAGCTTCCGTTATGTGAGTGAATATTAGCCAAATAACAGCAGGGTCCGTTCTACCTCATTTGCATTCACCCATGCAGTTTAATATAAAAAAAGGAATGCTCCTTAATCAGATCATGTAATTTGCTGTGTGTCACATTTGGTGCAGGAAATGTCAAGGAATATTTAAAAAGACAGTATGCTTCAACAAATTTAGTGCAAGGAGCAACCCACTGTACAAATACACTGACATAGCAGAGCATAAATGAACTGCTTTACTTGTCCATTTACGGTTCATATCAAATCCTTCCTTTGACAGTGTCGACACAGTTTGGTGTACAAGACAGTGAAATAATCTATGGTCTTATTAACCGTGACAAACTGACACCGACAACTAAAGTAAAACAAAACCATGGGAGTGTGGAGTGTCATTGCTCATCAGTGATGTGACAAAATATTCAAACAAAGGCTCCAAAAATAAATTTCTGCCATTATTCGAGAGCAAGAAAGATGGTCTGCTAAATAACACAGAAAAATGCATTTTAAAACACTCAAGCACAGCTTGATGGACTGAGATTTTGCTTGTGTTTCCTTGCCAGCTGCATGAGGGTTTACTATCTGACAACTCAATTAAACAGTACCACATGTAGTGAGCGCGTGTCTGTCTCACCTGTGCTGGTAGGGAAAGAGTTTGAAGAGACCCCACAGTTCCTCAGACATGCAGGCGTTACACTCCATCAGAGAGAGAGAAGGGAATAGCACCTGGTCTGCAATGCTCAGGAAACAACTCAATAGAGTTTCCTGCAATGAACATAAAATCAACGTGAATAAGGCCTTCACAGTAACATATACTACTGAGTTAAACTGGCATAGATTTAAGAAAACAGCTTTTTTTACTCTTAAATATGAAGCTAACTAATATGGGGGGAAAAAAAGCTCTTAGTTTTATATTCACCATTTTTTCTTTGACATCAGGTCTGCCATCACTTTGGTACTGAGAAACAAAGGACACCAAATACAAGTCAAAATAAGATTTAGGCTGTAGTACAGATGTAATAATGTAATGGTTACAGTTTTGTACCTCTTTCATGAAGGCCTTGCCCAGACGCACAATCTTGGCAAAGAGGATCGGGTCATGGGAGAGGTGAGGGCCCAGGTAGCCAAGCATGCTGAATGTGTCCCTGCGTAGGTCCTCGAAGCTCTCTGCAGGCCGAGGGGCCCGCTTGTTCCGCAGTGGATGCATTACACATCCCTTTGCCCCTTTCGGGAGACCAGACCTGTAAGGAACAAACCAGTGTGTCAGAGGCTGCCTTTTCTTTAGTTTTTTTCTCTTATTTATTATTTTTAATTATTTACTGAACTTGTATGCATAATATGTTGGCATCAAGGGGAGTTAAAGTAGTCTGATCAAACTGCGAAATAAGAGGTACATGTGCATGCTTTCTGGTCTGACTGCACACAGTGAGCAGTACCTGAAATATGGATAAATCAGTACCTTCTGTAAAGAGGCTCCACAGTCAGGTGCACAAGCTGGCAGAGTGCCAGTGCAATGGCCTTGTGAGAAGTGGCATAGAAGAAAGGCATCTGGTCCATAATACTCTGGGCATGGTGCCAGTCTCCAATTCTAAGTAGTGCTTCCAGCAGACCAAGTTTCTGGTTATCAGGTGGCTGTGGGTACAGAAAAGAGCAGAAACTGAGTATCTGTGTATTATTAAATGTGACAAAGTTCAGTAACACTAAATAAAGCAGTTAGAGCACATCTACAGTCACATTTCACTGTGATGGCTTTTAAAAAACGGTCTCATCTGTATGTCTATACTATGGTAAAAAGTCTGAAAACATGATATATTATCCAAAGTAAATAATAATGCTGTACCTGAGACAACTTCAAAACTTCAAACTTCAAAATTTAAACATAATTCACGTCATTTGATTTGAAGTTGGTTACTGTTGGTGTACTTTCCCATATTTTTCACTGTTCTAAAGCATAACTGTAGTGGCATTCAGACGATTTGGTGTGAATCTTTTAGTTTTAATTTTATTCTATCAAAAGCGTTAATGTAATGAAGTAACTCCCAAATTTACTCTACATGTTGTTTGACTTCAGGTGATGCAAAACAGCTTTTAAAAAGTGGACATTTCTGTGCCATGAATCTTCCTGTCCTGACAAACTCTTTTGGTTCACTTATCACTCGCAATTCTCTGGCTCTCAACATCCATCCAGACTGACAGCAATACCTTCTCATTCTTCTCCTCCTCCTTTTCTTTCTCCTTTTCTTTGTCTTCACTTTTCTCTGAGGGCAACACAACCATGACCAGCTTGCGGGCAATCTGCTTGGCCTCTGAGATATCTCGTTTGTGTTCCTCCATGATGCTGGCATCTAGTGGCATAAGCTGGAATGACAGAGGCAACAAAAGAGCAGGGTTTTCAGTCTAGGGACAAATGTTTCTACAGAGGCTTCATATTTTATGTAGATAAAATAACAGTACATTTTGTATTCGACACAAAGCTCTGATATTAGAACAAAGTGAATATATAAAGTATGCCGCATAAATTACCCTGAAGACATCACAGGATTACAGCTTCTAGTTTTAAGTTTGATTTGAATGACATATGTAAATTGAATGGTGATCTTTTTTAACTAATGTGACATTTAGCAGGACTCTAGCTGTTCCTTTTCCTTACATGTACGTAGAGATCTTCCAGCTCTATCAGGTTATGGTGAAGCAGAGCAGCAGCAATGTGGTAAAGTGACTTGGGGGTTTCCTCATTGGGCTCCTGAAGAAAGACAAGAAAATAAATCAATATATCATGGAAATCAAATATAAGTGACAAATGAAATATGATTCATTCTACACTGCTCAAGTCAATTAAACTTCTGGGATTTTGATCTGGTCAGTCAAGTGGCTAAGATGCTTGGTCAGGTAATCTCGGGAAGTAGCACACCGTACAAGCCGATTTTAACAGATCATGTCCTTTATTCAAGGCCACATACGGAGTCTCCCCTACCTCCCCCCTTTCTTCGTAGCGTGCCGGTCATCCCTCTCTTCTCCCCACTCGGCCATCCCGTTTCCCCTTTTATATTCTCTGGACCTCCTTTTATCTTTCGCTGATCAAAGCCTCGCCTTTGATCTTCAGCTGCCACCGGTCTCCAACGACCAACGGTCTCCAACTAACCCCTATGCGGCGTCTGGGTCCAGGTGTTCCGTGGTTGTCACCATTGTGTGGAGTGTTAACATCCCTCTCACGGGTTCGTGGGAGGCCAATCCTACCCTCGGTCTCCCACAGTAGCAGAGGGGGTTGTTAATCAAGTTTCAGCTGCTTTGGTGTTAATGAAATTAACAACAGGTGCAAAAATGAGACAACCCCCAAAACAGGAACAGGAACGGACATTTTCACCCCTCCATCTTTTCTCACTAGTTTTGCATTTGGCTAGGGTCAGTGTCACTGCTGGTAGCATGAGGTGATACCTGGACCCTACAGAGGCTGCACAGACAGTCCAACTCCTCCAGGATGGCACAGCAATATGTGCCATTGCCAGAAGGTTTGCTGTGTCTCCCAGCACAGTCTCAAGAGCATGGAGGAGATTCAAGAAGACAGGCAGTTACTCTAGGAGAGCTGGACAGGGCTGTAGAAGGTCCTTAACCCAGCAGGAGGACCAGTATCTGCTCCTTTGGGCAAGGAGGAACAGAATGAGCACTGCCAGAGCCCTACAAAATGACCTCCAACAGGCCACTGGCCATTGTCAAGAACCTATGATGGTGCAGTGGGTCCTGGGTTCCTCCTGGTGCACGACAATGCCCGGCCTCATGTGGCGAGTGTATGCAGGCAGTTCCTGGAGGATGAAAGAATTGATACCACTGACTGGCCACCACGCTCGCCTGACCTAAATCCAATAGAACACCTCTGGGACATTATGTTTTGGTCCATCCAACGCCGCCAGGTTGCACCTCAGACTGTCCAGGAGCTCATTGATGTCCTAGTCCAGATCTGGGAGGAGATACCCCAGGACACCATCCGACGTTGTCAGGCATGCATACAAGCACATGGGGGCCATACAAACTACCGAGTACCATTTTGAGTTGCTGCAGTGACATTTCAGCAACATGGACTAGCCTGCCGCGTCTTGTTTTCCCTTTGATTTTCGGGGTGTCTTTGAATTCAGCCCTCTGTAGGTGATATTTTCATTTCCATCAAACGATGTGGCATCCTTCCGTTCCTAACACATTACCCGGTCCATATCAGTAGAGATATACAGCATGATCCCCCCCCACCATTGAGATCTGATTCAATTCCTTCCTTTAATTTTTTTGAGCAGTGTATAATCTTCGGATATAGTTTTGGATTGTTTGGACAGACTGTTCTGCCGTTTCAGATTTCTGGTGATGGGCTTGGTAAAAAGTTTTAACAAACACTATAAAATTACTAGGAAGCATTTTGAAATATGCAAGCAGGCCACAACATGGAATATATTCAGCTTTTGGTTTTCTTGCTTCTGGCTCGGTTCATACTATTGGACACATTCTAGCTTTCATTACCAATTCTTGATATTCTCACCTGGTAGAATTTAAACTTAAAGCCCAGGATGTGGCAAAGGGTGAGCGGCTCACACATGTAGGACTTGATGAGAGACAGGAAGAACTCATCTTGGTCAGATCGACTCTCATACACCTCCAGGATTATGTCCAAAACGCGATTAGGGTCCAAGTTGAAACATCCTGCAGGAGAAAAAGGTGGACTAAGCAGGCAATTGGAAAAACAACTGTTCAGTGAGTAAACAGTATTTATATAACACAAGGTTAAGAATAAATAGATCATGAAAATCTTGTCCACACAAGCAAGTCTTCAGTTAATGAGAACAGGTTGTTCCAACGCCTCTGTGCTACTGAGGTGCATGTGGGGACAGACCTTCTGCGATACACATGTACCTGGCCAGAACACACCCTGTATAAATAGCAGCATAATAGAGACAATGCGAAATCTAACACGTGCCCAATGCCAGGAGATCAAATCATGTGTGGCGTGGGCTCTGGTGAGAAACCCAGGAATACAATCCCCTTTGTATATCCTTAGACTCATCTAATCCATTATTGTCAATTTACAACACAAAAAAAAAAACACCACACAAACAAAGCTAAAGATTTAAGATAAGACAATAGTAACATCATGTTTGCAGTCACATTGAAAAAGACTTGTTTGGTACCTATGAGGGACTTGATGCTCTCCAGGACAAGGTGGCTGGTGATGTTGCCTGAGAGGTCTTGGCCAAGCTCGGTGATTAGTTTGGCGTATCCCTCATTTTCCTCCCTTAGCAAGTTAAACTTCTGTTGCTTGTAACTGAGAAGAAATAAAAGAGTACACAAATACTGGATACACATTATGAAGCATAATGAGTGTTCCCAGTACACTGAACATGCACCCTTTTCAATTTATGCATGTCGACATCTCTACTTACAAAAGTTTAGTTTTGATTTTTACAATCTTCTGGTTGAACTGATGGGCTTGTTTTATAAGACCAAGAGATTCAAGGGTTTCTGGATCCAGCCTCTCTTTCATGATGGCCTCGGGAACAAAAAACTGAAAAAAAAAAGCAATTAACTCATTTTAGCAGTTTATTGCAGTCCTGGGTATCAAAATCAGTAATGCATCTATGGCACCAATAAGCAGTGGTATAAAAGTTGCCTCAGTTGTCAAATTCTCATATAACTACACTATCCCACATTAAGCATTTACAGAGTATGTAACTGTGCTACAGTGAAAAAAGCATTTCACTTAATTATAGCATGCAACAATCGCTTTTCTTGTCACTGATATAAGATAATTTCATGTTAATACAGAAATGATTCCTACCAAACACGCTCCCACCAGTTGTGTGTAATGGTCACGTTTGTTTTTTTCTTCCAGGGCAACAGTCTCTAAATCTACAAAAAATAAAATAATTTAAGAAAACACATTATGACATTAATAAAAGTTTGCAACTACTAAAAGGTATTATATTACATAATATATTTGAGTTACTTTTAACACTGTACTTCAGATACAATAACTCAATGCTTAACATAAAAACCTTTAAAATAAATAAAAACCAAATTTACCTAGGATACTGAACACATCTGCTAAAATTGATGGCATGTCATCCCGAAGCTCCTGAAAGCAAAGAAAAGGTTAACTGAAAATGTTCAAAGTGGATAAAAAAAAAAATCATTGCTGGCACGATGACACCCAAATCACAAAACTGCATCTGAATCAGTATCAGATCAAGCTCTGTATGTTAAATAAATTACAAAAATAAATAGATTCTAAACTAACGTCTGTCAATATTTGAAAAATAAATACATGTCATATAGCTTTTCTGTCATACCATATCATTTAAAAAACACGTGTTTGGGTGAACATTGAAATATGATCTATGAATGTATGTTAAGTTTACAACAAGCTGAGTGGCATTAAGAATACAACCATTATTGAGCCCAGCAAGCCAGGACGAAACCTTTACAAATATACAACATGGACATTCTGAACAACCCAAGTCCCAGGAAAAAAAAAAAAGTACTGCAATTGTAGCAAGACATGTAGCATGATGATGATAAAACACTTTAGTATTGTTTTAACCCTTATGTAAAAAATATTTTAAAAAGCACTGGTACCATCATGTCCCCAAGGACGCTGGCGACGAGATCCAACTTCAGGTTCCCCTGTACACCTTGCCAGCAGAGCTCGTATAAGGCGGCCTGTATATCTGGAGGGGTAAACAGAACAGACACCGTTAATATTAAACTTTAATCTTATATGGACAGAACTGATAGGAAAATACTTAATATTAAATGTGAAAATGACTTTCTAAAATCTGACCTAAATTGGGTATTATATGAAACACAAAAAACTGACTGCATCAAGTATTCACCCACTTCTAGAAAGTATTTAGTAGAGCACCATTAGCAACAAGTCGTTCATGAACCGGGGAGAAGATGGCCGCAGACGAAACATTCCACATTTGAGTACGGTTTCTTTGATTAATAAGTACTACAGCATTGTGTGTCCAGCCCACCTGGTGGTGTGTCTGGGGCTGCTAGACGAGGAATCTGCAGCGCCGGTTTGTGTGGCTCCGGCTGCCCCTGCGTCGAGACAAACAGCGCAAGCTCCATGTACCAGCGCTGGCAGAGGGATGTGATGTTCTGGGATTTATCCGGTTACCTCCGCAAGGGAGCGCAACTAGGGTGTGTCCCACAGTACGTCCAGAACGGGTGAGACTGAGTGACTTAGGCCCTTTGGCTGCCGTATTCTCTACGATTCAAGACGCTCATACCCCGACCACTTCTAAGTCTTACTTGTCACGATGGCAGGCGTTTGCGGCTTGTTGTAAAGCCAGGGCCCTCGATCCATGCTCGTGATCTCTGCAGGATATCTTGGGTTTCTTTTCGGGTTAAGGTCATTAATTCAATTCAATTCAGTTTTATTTATATAGCGCTATATAATAACAGAGTTATCTCATAGCACTTGTTAATATCAAGCAAGTCTAGACCAACTCTATATGTATAGACCCAACAATTCCACCATGAGCAAGCACTAGGCGACAGTGGAAAGGAAAAACTGCCACTGCCTCCTTCAGGTCCAGGGTTATTTGCTTTAGGGCCTTTTATCCCCCTCTCCTCATTCAACCAGGGAGGAAAAGCATCTTCACATGCTTCTGTGCACATATGTAGATCGCACAGCAGGTTTCAGGGGATCCAACCAGCTACTTGTTGCTTTCAGTGGTTTTGGCCCATCTGGGAGTACATCTCATCCCTACGGCCTTCGCCTAGGTTGTAACCAATAGCAAAGACCATTAGAGGGCAGAGCACGTACAACATAGAAATAAAAGGTTACCTGGTGTAACCACAGATCTATGAATACGCACAACGCCCTGTACCTCCCGAACCCCAGCTGGTCCTGGTTGCAGTTGCTGAGTCTTCAAGGGAGACGATCAAGGCGCATACTAGGGTTTTATAGGGGTGGGTGCTACCCCCTTATTGGGCAGTGAGTGTATGGACATTTTTCCTCAGGTGCCGAGGCAGAGCCTCGAGGGGATAAACCAATAGCCAAGCCCATTAGAGGCTTATATTCTCAGACACGCAGAAGGCATCAGATGTGAATCGATATGGCTGCGACCACTAATAAATGGAAAATAACTTACTCAAAACATTTCAGTTTACATTCACACCTAGGTTTACAGCAAAGTAATTGACATCCAACAAATAATTACTCTGAAGCAAACACACTGGTGTTGACTGCTGGGCACAGCTTGACTGAAAGCTGTAATATTATGAAAAGGCTATCTGCAGTGTGGCAGTATTTCTGGGAAATAAAAGATGTTGTTTGGGAAAAATGTCAAAGGAAACTAAGATTTTCAAGGAAACGGCCGAATTGCCAGGCCTTTTGGTGTCATTTAATGCTGCTATTTAACATTTATTTATTTTTGAGTTCTGACTTTTTTTTAGAATTCCAAGACACTTCTTTTTAAAATTCTGAGATCAAAGTCATAATTCTGAGACACTTCTTCTACTGTGGTTGGTATCCAGTTTGTGGTGCATTACTGCTACCTCTGGCCAGAGTGTATACAACAGCCGCTGGACCGATCTGTGGCTAAAATCATAGCACACCAATTCCGATCACAGTAATCATCACACACACTATCAGGCACAAAGTGGTTATGCTCGATCTGTGCACACAGGCATATCTACACACATCCCACCAAGGTAATAGGACATTCTAATGATTTAGCTCTCATAGCAATAGTTTATGCTATTGACATTGTCTTTTACCATCACTCACCATAAAGAACTTCTGGTCATCTTAAACGCAAACTTTTTTTTAATCCATCTTGTGGTGCACTACTGCCACCCCTGGCCGGAAAATGTTGCGTATTTATTTATTTGTTGCGTATGTAGAAGTATTGGGAATAACAATAGTGTACCTGTGCTACCGCACTTCAGGCACACCAATTATTTAACAGACAACGATGTTGTTTAAAAGGAGACTGCCATTAGTTCAGTTACGGTGATAAATGTTTTGTCGTTCCAAAAATGGCGAATGTTGTGGATGAACATTCATCTGTATAATGGATATGTTTATCAATTAAAATAATACAAACAAAAATAAATGGCTTAAAATTATCATTAACAGTGTGCAAATGTCTCAATATATCTCACTGCTTTTGCCATAATAAACACTTTTACAACTGTAAATTGACTACAAAGTATTTCTTCGAACTTGACATTACTTTACCCATTTTGATCTAACTTTGGTACATTATTTTTAAATATTTCCTTTTCTTACACAGCTGATCGGTTCAAACTACCATAATTCCCCCGATAGATGTGTTTCTGTGTGCACAATAGGGAAGATTATAAACATTGACAGACAAGCAAAACGTGATTGTATAACAGAACTGATGTAATTCTCAACTTACCTCTAATCTCACTTCCATGATCTGTTTTCTCTGTAAGTTCTTTGCAGAGTTGTATGCTATGAAGAGACAAAATTCTGGTCATTTAGTCTACTCAAACATGACAATCCATCACCAGCAAAACTGCCTATATTTAACATATCTAAAATCCCTCTAAGACATATTTAAAGAAGTATAAAGAAGTATTATACTGTATCATAGTCAGAGACTATAAGAGGGAATATTATACATCATTAAAATAGTACATGTATGAGGTATGCTTTTATAGGCACATTTTATACGGTGCTAGTTTGTTGCAATGTCCTCTGTCAGAGTGGGGTCAGACACAGACACAAGCTTGACGTTTATGACTAATATGCATCTCACTGCAGGCCTTAAATATGCAAGGCCTGCAGCCACTAATAGTTGCTAGCACTGTGGATGAGCCTATTGTGTCTCCGCCTGTACGTGATGGTTTTGCGCTCAAGAAAATTGGTAAAATTGTTATCCCTTTTGATGACAAATCCAAGAGTGATCGAACTAGCAACCCCATTCTGCCCAACGTAGTGATTTCCATGTGTTGTTAGTGCGAGTTTCTATGGTGCTGCCTAGATTAGTGGGTTTGACGCACGTTGTACTGATAAAAGTTGACGCTCGCTGCCCACATATCGAGGGTTAGCGCCAAGCATAATTTAGTATCGCGATAAAGCTATAACCGCTGTCAGTTAACCAGTTAACTATAACTAACGGCTTAGCGTCAAGTCACAGAAAGAAATTTACCTTAGCGTCAGCTGACAGGACACGTTAACGTTGCGACTAACGTTATAGTCCAGGTTTTATCTTCCAGAGGACAACGTTTATTGAACAATATCATTAAGTTAAATGTCAGTTAATCTCTCATACTACCATGCCCAGGCAATATAACGCTCAACACGAGTCGACATCACAGATGCCGTAGCTAACGTTACCTTGCTATAACGTTATGTCAAGTCCCGTCGTTTCCCTCCACTCGATTACTATTGTTAACGTTACACAACGCTGGCTATGAAGTGCGTTTTCGCCAGCGGCTCGTCGATCGTGTGTTTGCAGAAAACACTGGCTATTTACCTGAACTTTGTCAGCAAATTAACTTAAACTTAGAAGCTAGAACGACATCGGTGCAGGCAGAGTGCGCTAACTGCATGGATGCTAACTAGCTTGGCTTTGATCTCCACCGTGTTTACAAATGTAAAAAATGCTCAAGTGGGATCGCAACCTAGGCGTGTTGCTGGCATACGGGAACCGGTTCTTAGTTAAAATTTAGTAAGTAAATTTCCTGTATTCACAATCAATGCGATCTAAGTTAAGACGATTTGCTTAATTTTTCAAGTAACGTTAGCGGGCCACTAGCGGGAATGTTTTTTAGCTTGCTAGCGTTACCGCTATTAGCCCTAGCCAAGACACTTGAGAGACCGGCCTTAAATTGCAATGCTAGCTACGTATTTCTTGTTAGTTAGCTCATATCGATCAGCAACCGTTAAAACACTATAACCCCTGACACCGTGTTGACGTTGCGCTTTACTCACAACTCCTGTTTTCCTGATTTTTCCCAGTTTTTTATCCATTCAGCAGGGAGGATAGGTGTCGCCATCTTCCATACACACAGCCCGGATGTCTAATTCATCATGGCACACACAGGGTCAAATGTGGTGGTTAGCTCGCTGCTAGCTCGCTGCTGCTGCTGCTGCTAGCGCACTGTTGCATGGTGGGACACTGCGCGCTGTCTCCGAGGGCTTTGTTAATACGGAACTTTGTGTTCTTTTGAGCGATATGGCTCAGTTTGGTCCGTTTATACATGGTAATTAAGCACACGTCTGGTGAAGTTCGACATTTAACGTTCAAACACCGTTAAAAAACACAATTTAAAACAACGTTTCTGTGCTTAAGAGTTTTAACAAATTAAAGTCCATCCACGGTTTCCCAGGTCCCCACGGCACTTCTGTTTACTACATCGGAGGATGGAGAAAAACTTGACATTTGTGAAACATGGGCAAATGTTGTCAGCTGCATAAAATATTTTAAGACAGATATACTAAAATGAATGTTAAGACAGCAGTAGTCTGTATATCCTTAAACATTTCATTCATATATACACTTAATTAAATGGAGGTATGGATTGACAGCCACGTTCTTAAAATCACACAGTCGCAGAGTTTATTCTGTCCATGTTACATCTCCAGACATAATACAAATCACAAAGGATGCAATGGGCACTTTGAAAATAGAATAAAAACAAAACTTTAATATACATAAATATTTAAATATGTGCAAACATACAGATGTATGCACATTTTCAGCAGTTCAATGCAAAACAGAAAATATCCAAAATGAAATGATTAATGTCAATTTACAGGCAATTCCAAGATGTATTTTTCTCATCTGCCTAACATGAACAGTTAGTATATGTGGATGTACATGAATAGTTAGTATGTATATGGTAATGTTGAAGACCACGTGAGCTGTTCTTCCAGTTTATAGTGAGATTCTGAGGAAATTAGGGATTTGTTTCTAACTACAATATGAATACACCGTTTTCCATAAAATCTGAATCTGCCAACCAGACCAATACACAGAGGTAAAGAAATATCACAATCCATTCAAAGACAAACAAAACAATGTACGGTATGTATATTTGCAAATTAGTACGGTAACTTCAAATAGTTACATTCTATTTCTTTAACCTTTCTCTAAAGATTCAAGCAAACAGAAGCTGCAAAATAAAATGAGCACCGATTCACAATATATTACACATCTGTTATTGTATAATATACAATTCTGATACTATAATAGTTGACTAAAGAATTCTAAAACTTTGTAATTGTGAATAATTCTATAACTCTTATACACGTGGTACATCAAATAAATTGGCGTTTTGAAAAAATCTTCAGCACATTTCTGCAAATGGGAAAAAAACCCAAAACAAAACAAACACACACCTTTCTCAATCATTTTTCAAATCCTTTCTTCTAAAGATTACATTTATGGCATGTCTGTATTATTAGATATTATTAGATACTATACAGTGGAGAAAAATAGGTAAGATATAGGAGAGATTATATGTTTATGGTTGAGTCAAAATTTTATGTGTGACACTGTGAATGCTCCCAATATTAAAAAATAATTTTAGATGCAGGCATCAATTTGTCAAATTACTACATTTGAGGAATATGTTACTTTTGCATCCACTCTTTATAGAGACAAAAAGAAAATACAAACAGCTGGCTGTATCTATAGTAACATAATCATTTTCATTAAAAAGGATTATTTCAGCATCTATGTGAAATAACATGATTACAAACCATTAATTTACATTTGATTGTCATTACAAAATATCTATAAATCAAAGTCATCTATAAGGTATAAAAGCAGAACACATACATTTCTAAAAAATACCGCCACAAAGAAATCTGAGAATGTCGTATACCATTTTGTGGCAAGGCCTTTAAACAGTATGAGACGCCAGTTCACATTATACTTTACTGTGTACATGTTTCAATATATGGCTACATGCCATGCCAGAGTCTACAGTTGGAAAGTACAGCAGGTGAACGCAATATCACGGACACGTTACAATCTAATGCAGTCCAATTCAATAGAACTGCCGTTATGAAGCTCATGATGGTCAGTTTCTGTTTAGGTTGCGTCAGAGAGGCAGTCATTGGAGCCTATGACAATTTCAAAAAATATGGCTGTAAAATTACGATAGAGTTGAATTAAAACCTCTGTGACAAAGTGCAGTGTCATTATAGTGTTCAACAACAACTGAACGCTCCAAGCATCATAAAGGTAGTATTATTTTGCAGGGCTATAATATTTCTATTCTCTGGTGTTCATGAAATTGTGTTCACCCCTCCTGTATATTGGCCACTATGTATTTACATTAGACAATTTTTGTCTGCTGAATTACAAAGATTAAAGGTATATATTATTCATTTGAATTTCAGTCTGTTATTGTCCCCTCACCATGCACCCGCCACATAATGTCTGTACTCCTTTACCTTAGTAAAAGCTAACATCAAGTTATTTTTAGGGTAACTGAACAAAAATAGAAACATTTATGCTGCAGTGTGACAAAAGTCCAGTGTGTGAAAATATCAGAACAAAATTCAAATTCAAGCTCTCTTTCTAAGTTTTAACAAAGTGTTGAAGAGGCAAACATTGGTGTCTCGCAAACCATTGATAGTAGTCCATTTCCCTCCAGTCTGATTTTCACAGAGAACAGTCCTCCATCTTATCTTCCAAGGATTTTGATAACACATTATCGTTGATGCATCCAATTTGTTTTAGAACATTGAAACATTGAGAACCTAAAGACATACAAAAAATAATTTAGAAATCCACAATCTTATAAATAGCAAAAACAATGTTCTGGCACACTTTTAGATTAGTAAGATTTGTTTCAGGACATATTGTTTGGACATTCATAAATGGATGTCAACTGTGTTTTCCATTTTGTGAAAACAAATAGAAATACAGCATTTGTTTAAAAACTAGAGCATCCCGCAAATTAATAATATAATAAATAAAATATAGGATTGAGAAAGAACTAGTATTTAATTTTATATACACAGTACAGTCTGTTAGTAGTTAGTGGAAGGTATTTGGGTGAACAGTGATTTTATAGACATTTATATGGACATTATTATGCTTTGCTATCACTGCCATGCTCTGTGATGGAGAAAACAACAAATGTTTCAGAGCCACCTTTAAAGCCAACAGGAGGTGAATATTTGAAACTTTAAAAATGGATTTTTGTTGGGAGTAATGCTGTAACTTGTAACATCTGATAATTAATTATCCTTAAAGAATGAGTCACACTCATGAGAAAACTCATGATAGCAGGCCTGAAAATTATGAGCAACCATGGCCACCCAAATATAACATTTACATATCAAATTAAAGAAAAGGAAATAAGTAAATGGTTTTATAAGAAATGGAAAATCCTTACAGAATCATCCATGATGGAAGATGGATCAAAGTAGTCCGGCTTTAGTTCAGTTCTCTCTCTGCGATTCTTTGATGCCGGCTGAAAAATAACAGCTCAGTCAGAACAATGCACAAAAGATGTATTTAAAATAAGAGATAAAAAGGCTATTTGAACTTCATAGTTTGAAAAATCACATGGAGAAACTATACATCAACTGTGTCAATCAAATACTGACAATTATGCTGCATGAATGAAATTCTAATATTTGGCCCCATATGGAAGTGTTGTTCAGTTGGAACAAACTTACTTGGATGTTTTGCTACCAGTAAAGCAAAACAGACCATTCAAATGTGGTTGAGGAGCTTGTAACATTTACTGTAAATATTTGCCCATGAACCACCACAAGGCGCTGTCTGTACTGTACAGAATCCAAGTTCCATAAAGTGGCTAGAATCAATATTTTTATCATAACAATGTATCAAATGACAATGTGAAAACAATGTGTCATTGTGAAAGGGGTTGCTCATAGTGCTGAATCTGCAGAGAATTACCTGAATCTGCAGCTTCCCTCGGCTTTAAAGAGATTTATAGTGAGTTTCAGCTATTTTGTTTATCTGTCCAGCCCACAACTTTACTCTTTTGGTTCACTCTAACTGCTCTCATCTCTAAAAAACCACTGTACACTGGAAACTAGCTGGTGCACATTTAGCAATTAGCAGCTAAAGAGCCGGATATTTTCCTCAGGAGGTGGTAGAGACCAAAAACAGAACTGAAAGAGAGTCAATACTGCACTTACATTCACCAGGTGCACACAAACACGACTCCAAATTAATGATAATGTTGCTCTGTAACTGCTGGATGTGTAAATAAGCAACAGTTTGCTAATAAATTTGTCTTATCAACTTGCGTCCACATTGTGTTCACAACTTGTTTTTCAGCTGCCCCTAAGTGAAAAAAATCAGTTATAGCAGGTTTAATTTACCAGATCAATGTCCATTGTGTCAAAATCCATGCCCTCATTGATGTCCTCTGATGACATCATCACATCCTCCACTATTGGCTCCTCATCATCCTCCATGAGTCCAGAACCTCGACGACTGAGAACACAGATACTTGTTAGGAGTGTGTGTGTTTTCACATACTTTCTATTGGCTGGATGTCATTTTAAAAAAAAGGTAAATTCCTCAGCTTTCTTCCACAATCAAAACCTTTTTAATGTACTCTGAAGAGGAGTGCCATCTCACATTGCTTGCTGCATGTGGTTCCTCATCTTGGCGTAGTGCATGCTAACCCGCTCTTGCTGCTGATGGGCTTCAGCTTGTTGCCTCTGTGTCAACATCCAAGTAACCTGGGTACTGTGGGACGGTGTTTAATATGAGATGCTGTAAACAGCAGCAACATATGCAAACATTCATTTGAAGGTAAGGTAAATGAATAGGTATGTAGAAAGGCTTTCATACTTGTAATCAATGGCAGCCTGGTGGTGATGGTGCGATTGCTGCTGGGGAGGCACAGGCTGATGGGGATGCTGCTCTGTTGGCATAGTGTATGCGGCCGTGTAGCTGTCCTCTGGCCTCATCTTCTTTGGATCCCTCAGTACAGTGGAGGTGAGGTGGGGCGAATGCATCATCACTGGCGTCTGTACGTTCTGCTCACGGTTCACCCAAGCTGCATCACTGCTGCTGCAGCTGTTCTCTTCTGCTAGAGGAAATAATTGTTTAAATAACAACTTCCTGTATTTGCAGAAGGGGTGCAGAGGAGGATCAATGTTCCCTCGTGACACAAAAACACATGTATGACAATTTAAAGGCAAAAAAACCCCTGGAAAAATTATTTCTTTAAATCTAAGAGAGGGTGTAATTACTTAAAATACGTCAAACACACAAGTTAGTATGGTGCAGTTTGGTGCAGGTTAATTCATATAGTACACAAAGGAAATTTTCATCTACCAAAACTGCTCACCTTCAGGCAGTTTCCTTTTGCTAGCAGTGGCTGGCTTGGACTTCTTACTCCTGGTGGACCCTCGACTGCTGATCCCACTGATGACAGACATGGTGTCGTCGTCCCCTCCAACCTGCAGGGAGTTCCTGTACGAGATGAGGGGCAGCCAGCAGTCCTCTCGCTGCAGGGCCATCTGAAATGTCATGAATCTCTCCAGATACATGTGACTGTAGAAGAGTCACAGTGACAATAGTCACAGTTAGGACATTTTCGGAGTTCCTCGTCAGACTCCATGCTTACAACAAACATAAACCATAAACTAAACTTACACTGTTCTCTTGTCCTGCCGAAGTAGTTTGCTAGAGAACTCGCTCAGAATATCCAAAAAGGATAGATTGAGAGGTGGACTTCCCTCCCCTTGGGGACTAGGTTCCTTAAAAGCAAACTCAATTCCATCCCTAAAACAAATACAAGAGGGAAATAATGAATGAAATTCTTTGCTCATTAAAACACAGATGTAATTGTAAGAACTGAGATGCATGCAAAGCTGTAAATCACAATGTCTTGGCTCAGGACGGTTACTTACTTATGTAACATGGCAATAGCCTCCCTGGTCTTCATCTGATCCAAGCCAAAAGTCAGCGAGAAGCGTCGGGCGAGCTCTTTTATGCCACAGAAGGCTGACGATGAGCGGTCGACATTGAAGCCAAGA
This sequence comes from Gadopsis marmoratus, assembly GCA_036023855.1. Lineage (NCBI taxonomy): Eukaryota > Metazoa > Chordata > Actinopteri > Centrarchiformes > Percichthyidae > Gadopsis > Gadopsis marmoratus. The sequence goes on along the minus strand of JAVQJF010078744.1, from coordinate 23,705 downwards.
TCAGACAACATCTCATTGAATAACTACAAAAGAAAAGTCAGCTTAAGTCAGCTGTAGCCCAATTTATTATAATTATTATAACTCCGTCCAAAGACCACCATCTGCCTCTGTTTACGGCAAAGAATCTTACCGTTTGAAGGCTCAATATGAGAGTCTTCGCACATTGAACTTTGTCGATTTGTCTTGTTTTACTCATCGTTTCCTTGATGATATCTCCATAGTCATTGTAATACTAAAGAGAAAAATAAGGAATACAGTTAACAATTATACCATGGTAATTCCTTACAATTGGTTTAAAATAGGGGTTTAACCTACCCTCATATACTGTTTAAATATATCTGCGCCGGTGCTCATTTCCACAACATTGTAAATAATTAATTTGCAATAGGCAGCAAGAAGGTTTCTTCGCTTGTGCAGAGCCTCAATCTTACTGGCTTCATCATCTTGCTGCCCATCTGAGAAATACAAAATGATAAAAATATTACACAAATAAACCGTCACTAAAATTTCCGTGTGGTTGGTTAACCCACTGGTGACTGACTCTGACCTGTGCTGTTGTTCTCATCATCCTGATCAATGAACACTTGATCCAGAATGAGGTTGAGCAGCTCTGCCTGTAAAGAAGAGTCTGGCGTATAGACCAGAGGCTCCAGTTGTTCCCGGCCTGAAGACATAATTTGGTGACTGAAGATCAATAGCAGATCACACAGAATGGTGAAGGCCTGGAATAAACACAACACTTCAGCATTTATGAAAATACCGTCCACACTAATTTTCAGTGGTAGTGAAGAATGGCCAAGTAGAAAAGTCAGGAATAAAACAGTCCAATTAGCATAATCCCACCTGTTCTTTAACTGCGGTGTTGATGCTGTTGAGGTAACGCTGACACATTAAGCAGAAAGCTCTCATTTGCTTTCTCAAGGTCACCATATCACCCTAAAAGGAGCAAATGTTCAATGTTCAAAATTTTCAAGACAGTCCTGTAAGTGAAGAAAGTACAATACTTTCTAATTAACTAGCTAACAGCCAGGATTGTCCAAGTATTGATAGATCTATATGAATTCATAAACAATAGTTCGGCAGTCCAAAAAATATGATAGAGCACAGTAAGTCAGTATCATAGTTAGCTACACTTGATGGAAACTGGTGCTCACGATGGGAGTTTGCAACTTACTAAAACCTTCAGCCATGCAGAGAATACCACTTAGCATATACAATCAAACACCTCGACCTCTTTAAAACTCAGGTGGTAGCATACTTTCAAACTGACTGTGATACTTTAATAATGTATCTATTTGACAAATGCATGCATAGAAATATTTTGTTTAATGGATATCCTATTCACACATTTACTTATATACTTATGTTGCCATGTATCCCAAAAAAAGGCGCCATGACCTATATGTAAGTACCTGTAGTGAACTGCCATCTGAAACCTTCGCTAGGTGCCAGAGGATAATGTAATGTGTGCACTGCATTGCGTGAATCACAATCTGGGGAGAAGGAGTCAAGCAGATCAGATGAGCCGTAATGTTCCACACAGACATGTGCTTACGTAACCAGGTTACTCAAAGAAACCAGGTTACACTGGTAATCACACATACACGCACTGTAGTCAACGTAATTACGGTAATCTGAGTGTAACCTGGAGACTTAGGTGCACGTAAACACACCGAGTGACAAAACTTTTTCTTTTCATTTCAGTTAAGGCTGCGATACCTGTTCAGGCATATCCCCATTCTGCAGACCGGTGTTGAGTAGCCTGTAGTTGCTGGTGAAGAGGTCCCACTTAGAGAGGTCATGTGCACTGGAAGCAAAAAGAAGGCAAATGATAAATAATATATAATCATTCATGCAAATGTCACCATTAACATCTTAACTCATATAATAAACCAAAAGCCAAGACTTTTAATACCAAATAGTATAACAGGAGTTGCCATTATTCTCTCTTCAACAAGTAACAATCTACTGAAATCAGTAGCCCAAACATGTTAAGTGCTTTACTTGTGGAAAGCGCTGATCTTCTTGAGTGTAGATAGAACCTGGTAGACATCATCCTCATCTGGTTCTTCACCCTGACAAACAAGAGACCAAATCCTTGAAATCCTGGACATTCCCCCATGCTTTCAGACAATCTACGCAAAGGTAAATTTTATAGCACCCACCTCTTGCAGGAAGTCCTCCAGGAGTCTATTGAACTTGTCTACGAGCTCATCGAGAAGCTGGGAGCGGGCGATGTCCACACGGTTGAAGATGGTGAACTCTTCGTTGCAAAGATAGTGGTAGGTGGTAGAGCAGGCCTCCAGGACCTCTGTGTCTGTGTGCTTATCCTGGACCTCCCATATTTGCCGCAACAAGGCATCCAAATGCTTAAGGAGAATAAGGCACATTGTTTAACTGACACTGCATGCAATTTACAAGTTGCACAATCTAGAACAGATGTAAAAATAGGCAAACCTTTTCTAACCGGCCAGTTGTGTAGATGTCAAGATCAAAGAACTTTGGTATTTGTAGCAAATTGGTCACCTTATCAATATCAACGCAGTACTATGACAAGAAAAGATAAAGCAGTTAGGTTGAATGGTTAGAAATCAAACCTGTTGTCCAAATATACAAGTCAACTGTGATAGATGTCAGCTGTTGTGCAGAACACAAGTAATCACCTTTGCCACTAACAGAGGCAACGCAACTGCAAACATCTCTGTGATCCGTGTCCGATCATCCAGCTGTGTTTTCTTCTCCTTTGCAGTCAGGACCTTTGCCATGCACAATAAGCCAACCATGTTAGCAACATGAATTCATTCAAGAAACAAAGTTGATCCCCCCTATGTCGAGCATGACGGGCCTGACACTCACTCTCTTCCCCGTGCCTCTGCCTACTGGAGGGTGGCATTCACAAGCCTGCCGAATGGCACAGAGCATGATCTCGACCAGAGCTGTCTCCTGGCGATCAGTCAGGGCTAAAAATCACGGACACATAAAGTTACAGACAACGTAAGCAAAATTCTTGTCCAACTCATACCAATCAAAAAAAAGAGTAAAAAAGAAATAAATTGATGCCTCTGCAAAAACGTTCCTTCTCGTCATACTGGACCTGAAAATCTGAGCCAGTAAATGTCTGAAAGAGTGGAGCCTCACCCTCCTCTCCTGGCATGGGCTCATCCAGCAGCAGGCTGATCATAGTCTCCCAGTCCTTCAACAGTTCTGACGCACACTCCCACAAGCTATCCACCAAGTAGGCCCCATGTTCATGGAGCTGCAAAACATCACATGGTTAAATCTGATTTGTGTTTTAATACTCAAAACTAGATTAACAGACTTGTTAAGATGGACATTTTTATTACAATGAGCACAGAGTTAACATCCAGAGGTGACACGCAAAGGCCTGCTAACCTCACTCTCCAAGAAGAAGAAGACAGTGGTCTTGATAAGGCTGCCATTGAGGCTCTGTCTGCCCCTCCTGGGTAATCCCTCCTCCTCAGGACCTCGATGGCTGAAGAGCCTTCAATCAGTAGCACAATACAAAAGGCTGTTAAAAATGCCTGTTGGGGGCAGGTGGAATAAACAGCTGCTCTGTCTGCAGTCCCTTTGGGAAAGCTATGAGGTGGGATAAACATGGAGCATCAGACACGTAAAGACCAGGAGTCACACATTACCAGGTTCTGTGATTGCACAGGATTTTCCCATTAATTTTCATTTAAATACAATAACAAACTAGTTTTTGTGATAGTAAGGCTAACTGTTGTACATGTATTTGCAGTGCTATTTCTGCAAGGATACATTGTTTAGATGCTGTGCTGGGGGGGTAGATGTTCGAAGGATTCAACACCTAATGCATATTTCTTGTTCCTACTGTAATATATTAAATGTAATCTCACACAGTTAATTTGGCAAACCAAATGTTCTGTTTTTGCTCTGAAACAAGATAAACCTCTTCTGACACTTAAATCATGTGACGTGTTGGAAATATGATAACCACTTCCATTAATGGTTCAACTGCACCTCTTTGTAAGTTTTAAGAGATGCAATAAACCACTTACTTCTTAAACAGAAATTCTCCCGCTGACACGGCGATGGGTCGATGTGCCGAGTAAACCAGATGATACACACTCTCACAGTCCTCTGCTGTCAAAACCTCATCACTACTCCTGTTAGATGAAATGCATACATTCTTAGTGATAAGGGATTAATGAATTCATGAATTTGTGATTGACAAAGATGAGCAGCTTAAAAGGTAAATGTGCAAAATGGTTTGTTTAAAATTTCCAAAATAAGGTCATATATAGGCCAAAATATATTAAATCCCAATCTGTAGAGAGTTTTTGTGTGTTTATCATGTTGACCTTAATGAGTATTACGTCTTTAGAGTCACATAATACAGCTTCATAAAACTCACTGTAGGACAAGTGTCAGAAGTTTAATGGCTTGCACTGCAACATCATATTCCTTGTCCAGCGTCATAGACACAATGCGGTCCTGTAAATGACAGTAAACTCATGTTTCAGATATCTAAGCTAGACAATCTCCATAACATTAGCTGTCATATCACGCATAGGTATAATGAAGTCACAATGATCTTATTGCTCATTAGTTATCTGCATATAAAGATGCAACAAGAGAAAAGCTGTTACATTTCCAACATATTTCAATGATGCACAAGAAGCCTCTAACTAGCACTGAAGTGATGCAGCTGCTGGCTCACCTTGAAGCGACTCGTGAAGAGCTCCAGACGTGCGCCTTGCTCTCTGTTGTAGAACAGGCCTTGCAGGGCAGTCAAGCACTTCAGCCGCACCTCACCTTGCTGGAGTCGCAGTAGAAATTGATAAAATATTTACCATATTTGAATGCCAGGAAGGTGTTACTTTGCCATGACATCCAATTAACCCTATTTATTATTATTATGCACTCCTATAGGCAAAATATAATGACATAGGTTAATAGTTCCATTCCTTTGCACAGCCAAAATAATTGATCAGATTTGTATAGAAAGATGAAATGGTTCTGCTAGTCTTATGCTGATATGGATGCATTTCGCATCATTTAGATTTAGAATGTAAAAACGTCACAAGTCATAATCTTGTCCTATACATAAAAGAAAATAAATTTAAATAAACAAAACTGAGCAAGAGCACTAAGCACTAGTGGTGCCGAAGAATGGGACAAGAGAAAGAAAACAGGGACCTTTTGTGATATTACTATCCTGAAGAGTACCAGTCGATGCTTTCACAGAAAAAATCGTCCAGCAAAGAGGAATTCTGAAGTGGCTGCAGGACATCTTCTCGGGGAAGTGAGTTGGTTAATGTGTTTATACACAAGACACATGCTGCCTGTTAGCTCACCTTGTCATGCATTGTCCAGCCAACATACTTCAGGTAGCTGTCATTGAGGAAGGCGTCACTGTACAGCTTCATCCACACTCCAATCTCTTCAATACAAATAGCTCGGATTTCAGCAATGGCATCACTGGCAAACACAAGAGAATCATTAGGCCTCTAACATGACCTTGTGTGTAAACAGAACATTTAGATCTCAAACCAAAATCAGGTGGACTCATATTAGTGTTGACATTATTTTCACACTAGAGGGCGCCAAAACGCTAGAAATTAACAGAACCTTCAAAACAAGGTCCCTGCTTGTTCTGAAGGCCCCTCAGTGAAACCTCAGTCAGCCATACAGCATGTAAGTCAATCAAGGGTTCACATACCGATATCTGTGAACAAACACTCCCTTGAAAATTGCGTTCATCATGTTTTCAATTTCATCTTGATTTTCTTGAAGCTGAAAGATAAACACAAAGCCACACTTTTTAAATCATTTGCATGAAAATAGCCAAAACAAGTCTCTTGTTAAGCCTTGGTCAACCCTCAATCAAACACAAAAACCAAACAGTATGACATTCAAGAGGTTTTGTGGGAAGAGCTCTGTTAGAAGTTGATTTAAGAAAAGTTAAGGTTAAAGGTAAGGGCATTATTCTATTTTATATTAAGTTATTTCCAAAAAAAGAAGTAAATTGTTTTCAGCTATGGACTAATATGCCTTTGGTGCACTAATGTATATTTACAGCAGCAGACTGATGTATGTGGCATTGAAAAATAATAATGAAATGCCCATGTTCATCGTGATGAAGGAACATGTGTTTTTAATACAGGTCTATGGAATAAGCTAAATGAGGCTTTGGCTACACCGGCTATGCTTAAGCAGCATAATATATTCATTGTTGATTTTGGTCTTTCATGGGATTTTTTGACATTAAGAAAAATATACACCATGACCAGCCTTCTCATTTAACAAACGCCTTTAAACATGGACAATGGGCCTCATGTAAGAACATTTTTGGATTTCTAAACTAAACCTCTTACTTTGTTCCTGTGAAGCTTGATCGTATGATTGTTGCAAGTCGGATTCAGTTAGAAAATATTAATAGTACAGCTGCCAACGAGTAGTCAGCAGAGAAGCGATGTACTGTGACAGAAAGAAAGAGGCAATGACTTTGAGGTTAAACGCTCAATAACCTCTTTCTAAGGCAAAGCGGTCCATGACTAATATGAGAGTTGGTCAAGGGGTCGTGACAGTATTGGAGATATTAAATGGGATGATATTATAGCTTGGTGGGTGATGTTACACTGTCTGCCCAACAGAGGATGATACTGAAGAGCAACCTGCATAAAGACCCCGAGGCAGCTGTCAGAGTGAGAGACTTTTCCTACCGAACTGTAGTTGCTGTGCCGAAATATGCCAATGAAATCAACAACTCTCAGTAAACTGAAAGGCCATGATGATACGGTGAACAGAATAATAATTTTGCATTAAGTACAGTATGAGTGTTATATATATTATTTTAGTTCAATGTGGAGAAAGGCAGACTATCTGTACATGACTTGTATGGCAGGTCTGGACCACTCGTAAACTTCGTTCATACGTTAGAAAAGGTTCTAAATACGTAAAAATTATCTTAAATTATTCGTAGGTGGCACATAAGAATGAATCAGTTTATACGAGCTGTTCTTTCATGAGGCCCAACATACACCGATCAGCTTTAACATTATGATAGCATGGTCTACGCAGCTCCATATGCAACAAACTGCGATGCTCTGAGTGTTCTGACACCTTTCTATCAGAACCAGCATTAACTTTTTCAGCAGTTTGCGCTACAGAAGCTCTTCTGCTGGATCGGACCACACGGGCCAGTCTTCGCTCCTCACGTGCATTAGCACTGTCGCCAGTTCACCAGTTTCTTTCCTTGGACCACTTTTGGTAGGTACTGATCACTGCAGACCGGGAACACCCCACAAGAGCTGCAGTGTTGGAGATGCTCTGACCCAGTCGTCCAGCCAGCACAGTTTGGCCCTCGTCAAAGTCGCTCACATCCTTACGTTTGCCCATTTTTCCTGCTTCAACACATCAACTTGGAGAACAAAATGTTCACTTGCTGCCTAATATATCCCCCCACTGACAGGTGCCATGGTAACAAGATAATCAATGTTCTTCACTTCACCTGTCAGTGCTCATAAAGTTATGGCTAATCGGTGTACATTAAGATTAGATTAGACGCAACCTTGGTACTGCCCACAATAAGTACCAGTTCAATGAAATGCAGTTTAGCATCCAGCCAGATAGTGCAAAGTGCATATAAATAGATATAAACATAAAGGAATTAAATGCAAGTGAACTATGATATGCACAGTACGGTCGGACCCAATATTTGAAAGAAACACTGAATACATTCCAGAAACCTTACTGTTTAAGAGATTGGAGTGTAGTTGCAAGTGTTAGACAATGTCTTTTTCTTCTCACCTCTTTACGTTTCTGTAACAGGAGCTCCAGCCTATCATTGGCCCTTTTTGCAACGGCCTTGTTCCTTTCCGCCTCATACTGCCTCTGCGTGTTGTCCATATTGATGCTCAGGTTCAGAGCCACGTTCACCAAGGCTGTCATCAACTTCATGGCTGGCAACGACAACAAAGTTCAGACACGCTCCTGAAGGAATGAGCGCTTCCGGACAACAACAGCATGAGCATGCTGAAACGCAGAATACCGATGTGAAATGTGCACCTTAAAACTGACCTGCTAGTGTGCTTGTATGTCTGAACGCCCTGACCTGTGAGTCCGACAGGCCGGTGAGAAGTGAGATGACTGTGTCCATCATATACTCGTCATAGATGATGCTGTACTGACACTGACGGACCAGAACCGCAATGAAGTCACAGAAGCTTGTCTTGAATTTCTTCCACTGCGGTCCTGACAGAGTTAATGGATAGTCGCCGCTGTCCTGTTTGATGATAGCAGAGAGATTCAGGTCGGGAGGATCACATTCGTTACACACTGTTAATTTCCCCTTTATGTCTGCCACATTAAAATTGCCTCCCACATATCTGGGAGCTGCACACATATATGGTTAGGATCGTCTTTTATTTTAAATTCATGTAACATCACAGCCTGCATCACCTCCTCAAACTCCTCTGTCATTTTTCGGATGATTTCGGAGTTCTGCAAATGTCTGAACATCTCTCCACTCACAGCACCTATGTGAAGAAATCACAGCAAAGTTCACCATATTAATTTGCTTTCAGGCACCCAACGTTGCGTCATATTTAGACACATCATGTCAGATACTCACCTTTGCAGCCAGAGCACTGAATAAAGAAGTTGATTAAGTCCAAGAGAGCAACGTCCCTGTCATTCTTGTATGCCTCGATCCAGTCATCAACAACAGACTAGAAAATAAAACATGACATTTTACCACATGAGGTATTCATGCCCCAGATACAACAAATAATAATAATACAGCCCTGATACAATTGAATCAATAACCCACAGCTACCACACCACTCAAAATATTTTCAGAATAAAGCAATGAGAAGAAGAAACTACAAAACAAGACATAATCCTCCTCACCACACTAGTGCATACCCACCTGTGTGGCATTTTTCCCCAATTTAACCACCTCGAACAGGGTCATATTCTCCCTCCCATTCTCCTGATGATGGCCATTCATCCAGCCAAGACCAGGGACTTTCCCTGCTCCCCCACCTTTGGCCTTGTCTCCAAGCGCCTTCTTCCCTTTCTTGGCTGCCTGTTTGGGAGAAGGATGTTAATTGGAAGATGAAAGTGTGTTATTGTGTTGTCGTAGCTCTGATCACAGTGCGTGTGCAATGTGTGTATACTGAATAGCTCATCAGGTTACTGGGAATTAAAGATCTGTCACAGTGTGGGACTAGATCACATTACAGACATTTGATGCAGACAGTGATATGGCATTAACTTATTTTCTGATCAAACACAGTTGCTGCATAATTTCACACGGTTTCTACTCTGTGTTAGTCCTGAGATGTACTGGGAACCAGTCCAGGGTGTTTCATTGCCTTCCACCCAATGCATGCTGGGACTGGCTCAAGCCTCCCTGTGACCCTGATTAAATTTGGGCATGTATGGAAAATGAATAAATGAAAATATAAGAATTGAAAAACATACCATGCCCTTTCCTGTCTTTGCATTTCTGCCATCATGATCCTCAAGGTCAGTATCTGAAGACAACTGAGATTCTGTCTCCCTGTGCACAACACATAAAGTTACTACAATCACAAAACAGACTTCAAAAATAACATACAAGTTCCTAGGAATAACATGATTACACATGTTTAAGTGGATAATACATTTCTGTGATGCGCTGCTTACTGAGGGAATTGAAACTCTGTGTGCAAATCCTGCGCTGCTATCATTTCTTTAACATTTTCTGGATCTGCTGGAGTAGGTGCTTCTACTGCTCTGGACCCCAAGCACAAAGGTATCTGCGTCTGGAAAATAAGAGAGAGAAGAGGAGTTTTATTGATGAACAACAGCACTGACATTGGCTGCAATAACTCACAAATCAAATCACACTACATCTTACATAGGACTCTCAAGGCCACATGTAAAACTGAAGACCAATGGACAAAGAGAACGTGTTTGTTTGCATTGTCAGAAAGAGCACATCATGCATCCGGGTTGGCAATGCACCTCAGCGATAAGGGACCTGTGTATATGCCATTATGATGACTATGCAGAGATATTATGTTTGAGAAAAGCCAAGACAAAAAGGCAGTATTTGCTGTGGCTCATTTAAGGTCACCGCAGAAACAGCTACACTGACAGCAAAGCACTACATTAGTTATAGGAGTACTTTACCTGTGAACACAAGAAATCTCTGATTCATCTTTTAAACAGCAAGGTGGTGGGTCGAGCTGCATCTGCACCTTAAAAAGGACCCTGTGCTGTTTTTCAGTGTTCCTCACTGAATGTTTAGCCTTAAGGTCAAACAGACATGATGGATGCTTATTCACAGCTTATAAAACATTTGCAACGCTTGAAAAAGGGCAGGCGTAAATAACAAAATGAATGAATAAACGGATTCCATTTAGCTGCTTCAGGTTCAGGGACCTGGTATTGTGCATGCGGGATCCCTGTCACACTGTGATAACTTACTGGGACACTTTAATAAAGAGCCATTGCAAGTGATGTGCTGCTTTTCTCTGTTTTGGACAAACTGGCCAAACCAAAAAAGCAATCTGAAGATTTCCTCCTGGGAACTGAGAAATTGTCCAACGTTTTTCAATATTTGCTGACATTCTGTAGACGAAAACACGAATCGCTTAATCTCAACTGATTGATTGATGAAGAAAACAATCATTAGATGCAGCCCTGCTTTAATCACACTTCTTGTTCAGAGCTCTCCTCAACAAACAAGCTTTTGTTACAGGCTTAATGGGACTCGTCTCCTGTCACTGCACTGACTCACTTCCACAATTTTGCACACTGAGGACTCACAAATCCTGCTTTTACCATCTTCAAATGTGCAGATCATTCTGAGCTTGTAAATCTGTTACTTTGACTCCCAAACAGAACATGTTGGAAATACAGAGGATAGATTTTATTCTCACTTTTGTCATCCTCTGAACCACAAAATCAAATTCAAATGTTCTATTACTACCTAGTGCTGAAGTAATTCATCAATTATGATGCCACTTTTAACAGCTGAATAGGTTTGTCATTCACTGAATAAAAATACCAAAAATCATCTAGTTAACGAATCACATACACACAGATATTATGTATTTTGTACTTAATTTCCTATCATTAATTAAAGAGTCTGTATGTACAGACTGCTGCTGGGAAAAATAAGCAGTTTGGACTGTTAACAAATGATGGGAATCCATCAGAATTGACAACTTTGGAAAGCACCAGTATATGGGTGTCAGTGTTTGTAAATGGGCACTCTCGGGTCCAACACAACAGAGAAGGTGTGGGGAGCCTAAAATTCATTTCCATCGCTGGGTTTGGACTAATCGTACAAAGAAGTCCACTGACAAAAAAAAACAAACAACCAATTCAGATTCTGTACAGGGGCATTGCACATTTTGATACGAGGTCTGACGACCCTTGCGGGGGTATTTGCACCTTCATTTTCTTCCTTTGGTAAAGTGAAATGCTAAGGAATGCATAAGGAACATGGGTATTAGAATGGGTGATACTCTGCAGTGTTAAACCTTAGTGGCCACACACACACACACACAGGAAACGTGTCTTATTCCGCCCGCTCCCCTGCTGTTAGACATGACCTCTTGAGGCAAAGTTGAATGCAAATTGCACTGAGCAAGACAAGACAGGTGATTTTTCAGAAGGCAAAACTGGCCATTTACCGATTCACCCGCTGGGTTATCTGACAGAGTAGCATGAGCCCTGTACTGAACAACCTACACTAAATCTACAAGCAAATTCTTGCGTGGTCAAGGCTTATGTGCAAAAGAATTGCACACTACCACTGCTATTAAGCACGAACTACAACGTATAATAGAAATAAACGTACAAGTAATACGGTAAATCTATTGTAGTTTACTGTCTTCATGCTCCTACAGTTCTGGGAAATGACCTGGCATGTTATTAATTATGTGTGAGGTCTTCCAAACTGGCAGTGTTCAAATGGAATCCTACGCCTTCCTTCCTTCCTTCCATCCTTCCATGCACTCGGTTCAACAGATTCCCTGTGCTGACTGAAATCCTCCATAGCTGTCTTTAGTTAAGGAGAAAACCCAGCCACTCTGACAGCAAGGCACGATAAGTTGGGCTCGTGTTTGGAAACGCGAAGCTCTCACACAGCGGTGTGAAAATGTCCACGGATGAAGGTGTTGTGTTCACGGCCGCCGTCACGTTACGGAAGCTGCGCAGGTGCCAGCGCTGCACAACTTCATCGGTGACTTAAAAGTCACAGCTGATAAAAATTCGGAGAAGGGAAATCTGTGGGGGCGGGTTCACGCAATACTAGCGCACTGCAATGGGAAATCCCGAAATGCAGCGTAAACACGACATGGTTGTTCTTGAGCCGAACGGACGAGGGGCCCGACTCTGGACTCCGGGGGCACTGTGACGTCACGTTACTGTCTTGGACTAGTAATGTGGGTATTTGTGGCAGGTCGTTTGTGATAGTAACGTTACTTCAAATTTAAAGACACGTCGATCCGAAAACAACTCTTGACACGCGCAGTTGTATACTTCCGAACTACAAAACGCAACTACAGACGTTGCCGAAGCTGGTGGTTCCTCTCCGCGCTCGGCTCTTCCTGACGCGCCGTCTTTGCTACGACGGCCAAGCAGCTATCGAGCTAATGCGATCTAATCTAAGTCAATTGATACGTGATGTTAGCCGCCTTTGGTCCCTCCCCGTGTCTACTTTATTCATACAGGAGTTACGAACGCTAGGATTACGGTTAAATTTATGATTTTAATACATTTTCAGCTTAGCTGCTAGCTGGCTAACGAGAACACTGGCTACTTAACACCAGCTGGAAGGTTAGGTCACCATTATTAATCACGTGAATTCAAATGAACCTTGTCGTATTTCTATGGCAATGACGCCTGTTAACACTACTGACAAGTGCCAGGCCAGCTACCCAGTAACGTTATAGCAGCATCAATGACAAACTCGCTGGATGTTCACCCTAAGCTATCCGCCATTTTACCTCAAAACTTACCTCGTTTTAAATCAAAGACGGACTGAAACACAAATAATCCAAACGTTGCGGACCTTGCAAAGAGGAGGTTTTCGTTAATTTCCCGCACAGGCTGTCATTTCCCAAATCTCAAAATATTAGTTTTATTTGCTAGCTAACGTTAAGAAGCTCCTTGGTGGCTAACATAGCAAGGCACAGTTTGTATTTTCGTTGTTATGCATGCAGCACACACACCACCTGTCGGCGGCACCGTGAACTGCTGGTAACAGAGGCCTTAATACCATGTCTGACTGACTGTCGGTGCTCGCAACCTTCTGACTTTTCTCACGTGTGATCACAGCTTGACACTACATTTGTGAAATCAACGCGCAGGTTAAAGATCCCAAGATTGACTCACTGTGATGGAAAATATCCAACTGAAGCAAAAACATCTCAGATGTTCAAATTCATTCGCACGCCTGGGGGTAGTGCAGAGGTAGCCTACTTTAATAGGATGTATAGTCACAAATGCATTCGTATATTGCACATGCAAATATAAACATTAAATTCACAGATAATGTTAAAAATAATAAGCTGACTCTCCTTTCGGTTTGACAAGCATTAACCCCCGTCTCAGCCCACTCTGTGTAGCTCCTCTGCTCAGTTTGCTGATGATGACTTATTTCATCTATAGATTGATTATATAAAAACATCTAAACATAATCCATACTAATTTCTGCTATTGTATATGAATTGCCAAGTGCAAAGGACTCAAACGCCTCTCATGTCAATGCACAAATTAAACATTGCTTCATGTCCAATACATTTCTGCCACATCCCTTCATGATGGAAGTGAAACAAAGTCACCTGTTTTCACCTGCTCATATTATTCAGCGCCTAATAAGCGGCCTTAACCCCAAATGCATGGTGTCCTGTTTTAGCACAAATGACTCAGTCATCAGGTGGACTATATAAAGCTTCCAGGAGCTTCCCATTGAATCTTTACTCATCTTTACTGATAATGACTCAAAATGTATTTCTTACAATGGTCGCATATACAGACAAAGCAGACAGATGAAAGAAATGAAACAGTTTTCACAGTGTTTTAGTTTATATTTTTTTGTTCCTTTTGGGGACTTTTTTGCCTATCAAATGCTTCTTATTGGACAAAAAATTAGGGATCATGGAATCAACCTAACATCCAACAGAGACTGGCTTTCAAACCAAAAAACTCATATTAATACAACTCAGTATTACTGCAACTATTGTCTTTTCATGTTGGTATATGTAATAATCACACTGATATGAATATTAATAATATTCATACTTATATTAACATTGTTGTTAGACTCTGGCGGTCAGTTCTTAAAGTTCACCTTAAAAGCTTTGTTTAGCTGATATTGTGTTTACTAGTTGCATATTCCTCAAATTGTGTTTAATCAAATGACCAAAAACAAATTGCCTTTGGATCTCTGGGCAGGACATAATTAAACTGCCATGTGTTGTCTGCCATTTACACTTTGCTTGATGGGTATTTCTAGGTGAAAGAATGCTCAGAGAGTAAAATGAACAGGGGGTCAATTCCAGCCCAAACCTGTGTTTTGGCCCCTGGGCCCCCATAGTGGATTAATGCGGCCATACAGACCTGAAACAGCTGTTGCTGCAAAACCTTTTTATCCAAAAGTTGCACAAACTCAAGTCGAAATACACTTAATAAGGAAATAATCTTGGATGGAAAAACTTCTCTTCACACCTTTAACAGCTTTGACATTTTATTGTACCATTAATCACATCTTACAGGTTTTGTAAGCAGTACCAACTTGAAAAGCCACCAACTGTTAGTAATTATGACTAATTCTATAATCCATGTCATATCTCTTTCCTTTATATCAAAATGTATGTGTACAGGATGATCCATTCAAAGCCATATCTTCATAGGGGAGTGGAAGATGTGATGGAAGCAGATGTGATGCAGTGCAGTGTCACAGGGAAAACTCGAGTGACACGTGAAAAGGAGAGAAAAGTTTAACATTCTGGCAGGCCACACTTGGAGAGGGGTTTGGTTTGCTGCTGGCGAGATTTCATCTACATGAACTCGTTGAGGAAACTGTTTACTGTCCCTTCAGGTGTATCCTCCGCAGGCTGTCCCACACAGAAGGAAGGCACCACGATGAGATCAGGATCCTTGATCTCGATTTCAATGTCCGTGTGGCTGTGAGAAAGTGACACAAATGTTACATGGAGATTTTTCAAGGACTTTCCTTATTGTCTGTGCAGCTAACAGAAAGTTGCATAAACATCCCTGGAGCATTAATTGCGACAAGCATTTTACAAAGAAATGCACCAACATGAATAAGAATGATGTGGACTCGGAGATGTAGAGCGTGGTGATAGGCAAACATCCCATGGTTACGGACATGGAGTAATGGCCTGAAAAAGAGGAAGATGGAAAACATTCAAGTCATAATGAACATCACCGAAACTTTTACATCTCTGTCACCAAAAAAGGCACACAGATTATTTTATAGCATCTCTCTCACCTTTCATGTCTGGCATTGATCCTGTCCATCGATTGATTTTTAATCCCTCCCCTTCAATGGATGGACTCCCTGTGTTTAACGTAGCTGAAAACGTTGCATCGTCAGGAATATCTAGAGGGTGCTGGGTGCATTGCAGTGTTTTTTTCTCACAGCTCTGGTTTTTGCTGTCGATCTCGTAGAATATCCCCTGACAGATGGAGACGTAGATTTCAGATGTCAAGGCGCAAAACAGCATCACGTGAACGGTGGGATTCTTTTTTTAAAAACAGAAAATCATCAGTTACCTCATCAAAAAACATCAGCAGATCCAAACCTAGGGATGTGTTCGTGGGGTGGCTCTCATTTGACCTGAACCGGAGTTTCCTGCCCATCGAATCATAAGTGAACGCACCAAATGCTTTCACTTCACCCTTTAGGGACATCTGGTTTCATTCAACAACATACATCGAGAGAGAAAGAGACAGGGTTTTTTTTTTAAATGCTAAAAAAAGTACCAGGAGAAATACTTGTCTTGAAATACAAAAACAAAAACTCACCACAGTCATGAATCCTGTCATATTGGGTGCATCTGAAAGACAACAATGTCAGATGGGTCTTACTCATGCTGATAAGAAAATATATAGACACATTTTAAACTAATGAACCATAGAGTTTTGCTCACTGTTGAGTCAAATAGAAAATGTAGTGACCTTCAAAAGCTACCTAACACACGGACAAATCAAAATCAAGCAACAAAAAGAACCAAAATGATGGAACTACAAATTCTTACGACAAGGCTGATGGTGATCTGCATGGGTGGTGGCAGTCAAGCACATGAGGACGAAGAGTGTAACAGCCGCATACATTTTCCTGGTCCAGAGGGAGATACAAAATAAAGTTCGAGATGGCAAAAACAACCCTAAGCGCATCTAACTTTTCAGTGAAGTAACTGCTGCTTTTATAGTGATAAAGGCTGGTGCAGTCAACAAGTATTGCGTAAAAAGACCCAGGACTCAAGACTTCAAACATCAAGCTGTCTAAACAAATAAGCCCCTGTCCCGGCTGGTGGTGACCCAATTAAATAATTTTCTTAGGCTATCGTTTCTTTTGGGATTGTGCAGCTGTCCTTAGATGTTTTTGAGCAATGTTTATCTCGGACCGTCAAGGAGGTCAAAGGAATGATTATGGTGACAACCAAGGCTCACAAGAGAGAAATAGAGCCACACAATGAAATACAATAATGATATGGTTAAGAAGTATGTACTGTAGACCTATAGCCAAGTTTGAAAAAAAAAAAACCTCAGATTGTCCAGACATGGATGCAGCCTGTGTCTGTCAGAAACTGAAACCTGTCTTTGAACAATGACCTTTTGTTCAATAATGGCAGTGGACATACATTTCATTTCATGCTTAGGTTTCACAAAATACTTCCTCCTTACACAAAATTAGTTATAGCGGGTATGGATGCAGGATGGCTGCAGCCAGGTCCCTAAATATCCTAAAGATCCCCCCCCACCCCAAGCACCAGAAGGGCCTTTAGATGTAATTTTTACAATGAACATTTTATTTTATTGCATGTAATTTTCTTTTTTTGTCAGAAGTAGTCAACTCTTCAGGAGTGGAACCAAATCCCATCAACCTTTGATTTGATGTGTTGCCTCTAGCTCTTAAATGTTCTCTCTAGCTCTTAAATGTATTAATATGTGATCTTAAAAGATCTTAAACTATAGTGAAGCAGTAGATTTGAGGGACTTAATCACAGAAAAGACACAAACGGATCCAAATAATGTTGACTTGGAACAATTATACACAAGAGGAAACTGAGTCAGCTTTCCGGAGGAGAGTTCGTCACCTATGTGCAACTATTCTCATATTCTCCTGTCCTGTCAGTGTTTGAGGCTGAACTATCCAAATGCAACCCACCAGGTTTTTTTCCTGTAACTGTAATGTTGGAGTTCTTACATGACTTTGTGGGTACAAAAACTAATATCTTAAGTACAATCCAGAAACCTCTAACAGAATTTAATGATATTTATGGCTAGTTAGATCTTAGGTGAATACCACAGGATATAGGTTTTACCATCTGCCAACTAACTCCATAAAATGTTTTCATTTGCTAGGCAAAGAGCCTGCCCTTAGGTAGATGAATATGGGAACACCAGACATCCCTTTATTATCTCCAGAATAAACTGAATCTTAGAGATGAACCTGACATCAGGCATTTGGACACCAAAGGAGAAAGCATTGTTTCATGTGGACTAAATATTATCAGCAACTGTGCAGAGTGGCATCCAAAGATTAAATCTTGTTGTTGAACTGGATTCCCCAAAACAAAAGAAAATGTGCCTCACGTTATTAGTGAACCAAAAAAATTGCTTGTGCTCGGTGCATTGTAAACCTTGGTATTCAAAAATACAATAGGCATAGATAATGAAGAGAAACAGTCATGTGTATGTTCATAATGTCTCACAATATAACAGGGAACTAACACATTTAAAAATCACCAGTACAGAGCTAAAGAATCTTGGCCAACAGTGAATTAGGCCGGCCTCCTAAAACACCCTTACCCTTTCTTTTTAAAGAAATGATCCAAACTAAATAGAAAGCCTGGGGTGTTTATACCAGGTCAACTGCACGAGCCTGGACAGAAATGTGTTGCTGTCACAACTACGCATTGTGCAGCTGTCTTTTGTTCTTCTGCACATCAAAATGTCCCTGTTGTGTCAGTGCTTTCAAGCAAACAACTCGGTGTACAGACAGGTGAGGAACAGCAGATATTTGTTTATCTCATGTGTGCTGCAACTCTGTTGGCCTGCCATGACCTCTGATGGGATCACAGTCTATAGCTTATTCTATCTGACTGAAAAAATATAACATTTTTAACTATCCATAGTTTGTATTCTTTGTTCGATATTATGCCAGTGATCAGGTTCTTCATTGGGAAAAGGCTGCCTTTATATGCTGCAACTTTGTAAAAAAGCAAGCTTTTGTCCTTTTGAATGTGATACTTTAATTTGAAATCTGGTACGTAAACATAGCATTAATCTGTATATGCAAAACGAAATAAAAGCAGTTGGTTTTTAGCACACGTGTGTTTGTTGTATGATTGTAGTAAATTCAGATCCTTATATGTTACTGTACATTAGTGGCACTGGTATCTTCGAAAGCTGAGTGACCTTCAAAAGAAATATTAGTTTGTAGAGTTTCAGACAGGAAATGCTGGGTGAGAGAACTGGCATCGAAACCTTTTTTAGGCATTGTAGATCCTCAATACAGAACCAGGGATGTTGCAGCTATATGGAACATGTCTTAACTATTAATCACCAGACACCGCTATGTGATCGCTGCTTTTATTGCTGAAATTGTGCATTTCCTTGCAAAGAAGTGAGCAAATAAAATGATGATCCAACAAACAGTTGTCTTTTGTATATTTCATTAAGCAAAAGAATGAAAAGGACAGAGATCACACACCAGGCCGTGTATGAGAAGTCTGACCCCGAGGGGCAGATACAGTCACAAACTTATAATTTCAGAGAACCTACAGAGGGCAAGGGAGGGATATCAGAATCAACCCTGGACCACATCATCCCTGTCTCAAGCTAACAGGTGTCAGGATCTATACACAGGGCAGACAGTTCTCCTATCACCCCTCATAACAAACAAACTGCCCCTGTAATGTATTTTACGTCCAGAGTGACCCAAGACAGAAAATATCAAAGTACACAGTGTGCATACTAAGGAAAACAGGTTATATGGTTATATAAAACTGGTTAGAGGAAATAGGAAATGGTGCCCATACATTTGTTCATATGCTTTTTTAAAAACCTGTTCAATCAGTAATTTCTTTTTCACTCTAATCATTCTACCCATCTGTGAAAGTGATCTGGTCAATAATTTGACTTATAACAGGTAGACAGGCAATAAAACATTATTATTTAGAATTTAAATATTTCCTAAATATTAATGACTAATATAATATATTAATATGAATTATTTGTTAGGATTTTCAACTTTTGAAGGTTTTATTGACTTTGCATTGCCAAAAGACTAAAAGTTACTGCTTAATAGCCTTTGATAACAGCAGATTCTTTTGCGCTTGTCATGTTAGGAAAAGCACAGATATTACCAATAATATTAAGTCTATTCAAGTGTCCCAGTGACACTGAAGAAAAAAGGAATTCTGCTATAATCTTATTATTTACACCTGTGCTTTTCCTCTGTGAAAGATATATAAATGTGTGCAGAACCATTTTAGTCATAACCATGTGATTAGGAAACACATTTACAATAATCTGAGAACTGAGCTTGTACAGTGAAGCATTAGATGCTCAAATGGGAAGGAAATGCATAGCAAAACTAAACGGGATGCCCAAAACCACAAAACCACAAAAGACTGTAAATAGACTGAGAGTATATTTTGTGTGTCACAATGGAAATTTATCATTACTGTATGAAGGGAAGATGGGAGGAAGAGGTTATGAAAATGAGGGAAGCCCTTCTCTTTATGCACCCCTTCCCCTTCCACTGACCACAGCGTGACAGTTCAAAGAAGAAGAAGAGCTAAGCATTTTCTTTTTCTTAGAGGAAATCAGCTTGTTTATGCACTGTGACTCACACACTGACCCACAGTTTATCATCTCATCTCTAGTTTGTGTAAGTTCTTATTTCCTAATGTAAAGCATGTGGCCCAGTTTGTGTATTTTAGAGGTGTCTTTTTTGTACATTTAATGACTAATAATGGCGGCATCATATTATAAACACAAACATGATTTAAGGTTTCTTTATTTCAGACACCTGAAACAAATGGCATTACATACAACATCACGAAAAGATCATTCAGTCACACGACGCGCGCGCGCACGCACACACACACACACGTAAAACATTCAGAAATGTAATCAAAATACCAATTAGTTAGTGGTGAGGTGCTTAGTCCTGTAAACCAGTCATCTAGGAACTTGAAGCCATCTGTCTGAACTCTAGGTATCTTTTGTCCATTAATTAAATATTTAAAGTAACTAAAAATTAAGTGATTAGATTTAAAGTAATAACATAGCAGAAAGCCCTATGCGCGTGTGTGACATGCAGTCGTTCTTTCAAAGCACAGATGTTCAAACTTGTTTAAACACTTCAAATATGCATGAAACTCTGGGGCAAAACATTTGTATTCACTGATTCTTACATAAACTAGCATACTGTATCAATGAAAACACTATAAGGAAAAAGTAACATGTGATGTAGGTTAATTGAATGAACTGGGTCATATATGTATTGGGAGTTAGAGTAGGTTTACTGCAATCAGAAAGTAATAAACTGTTAATCAGAGACAGAAGAATTCATAGTTTTGCTGACCACTTACAGTAATAGTGCCAACCTATGGCATAGTCATAAGTTCAGTATAAAGAAACTGTCTAGACTTTCCTGCTGCCAAGCAAAACCCAACACTGATATGTCAAAGTGAAACTACCAACTGTTTTGTGTTTCTACTGAATAGGAATTTTATTCAGACTTTTGAGATTTTGAAACTACTTCCACAGGGCTTATCGCAGAGGAAATTTCACAAAAAGATCTCCTGTCATTTTCTTTCACTTTTCTAGACACCACTATGAGATATGTTTTATGGGTTGTTTTTTTTTGCCACACCAGTTAAGAGAAATGTCCCCACTCTTGCTGCACCCTGAACCTAATGTGAGTTCCTAGAATGAGCTCGATTTTGTCCAAAATTTAACTTTTTGTTTTACTTCAAACAATGACTTTGAGAATGTAATCAATCTGACAGTGTGAACTGGCCATGCACTTTACTCTGTGGACACAGGCTCTGTTGGGGCGGCCTAAAAGAATGCAACCTAATCTATGACATTTAAGCACTGTAACGTATACAGCCCAGCTAGAAACTGAACGAAGTAAAAGACCAGAGCATTCTTATTGTTTAAAGCACCATCGTTAAAGAGGATCAGCAGCTTTATATTTTGTACACTAACCAAACTTACACCTAATAAATAGACACACCTGCACTGGTACTGTACACATTGTCAGCTATATTTCTTCAACATTTACTCATCAATAAATGACAACTATAACGAAAGCTATCACGACAGAATGTCCCCCAGTTGTCACTCCTTTGAATGTTGGGTGACTTCCCATACGCATTGGATTCAACTCTGGTTGGGACTTTACCTCCAAAGATTTATCAACCCCTTCATAGTTGCACAATTTTCTGGAAGAGAGACCACCAATACTTTGAAAGAATCTGTCAGGATCAGACTAAGTTAAATCACTAATTTAAAGGTATAGAGATGTGACTGAAGGCCAATAGAGAAATACACAGTCTCTTTTCTGAGTTGCAGGTTTCTGTAAATGGCATGTAGAAATTATGACATAATGTATTTGTCATGAGTGATGATGAGTGTTGACTCAGTAGAGTCCGGTTATCAGCCTCAGCTGAGAAACACATACCTTATAAAGCTCTGGACAAAAATGAAGAGACCACATCAAATTTTCCAAAGTTCATTTTACTCAAACACATACGGTTGAACTGATAATTTTGCAGTGGTCTCTTAACATTTTCCAGAGCTTTATATATATGACACAAATATAATTAAGAATAATAATGATAATCATGTCATCATTTTCATCTTTTTAACACACAAGTTACAAAGTGCTTCACATATGCAGCACATTAAAAAGCAACAATAATAAAAACAAAGGCTCTGTTCCCTCTAGCTAATATAATGTAACGTCCTGGGAAGCCAGAGAAAGGGGGCTGAAACAAGGGAGATGTGGCAGAAGAAAATGCATGTAAATGATAATATACAGAGGAATAGAAATTGCCCTGATATCAGGAACTTTGATGATAGGGACCTTTTTGAGTGGGTTTTTCTCTGTTTTTGTGAGATTCAGTGAAACTCTGCCAGTCTCATTACTCATCTATATCATGCGACTCCTGAAATATTCCCTGAAGATGCACAGTCAAGACTGAACTTCACTGCCACCGTTTCAAATTTTAGTAATTTTTAACAGCCTGTTGTAGTTAAATGGCCATGTGATGAAACTGCAGGAGCTCTGCAGTTTATTTATTTATTCATTGTTCAATTAAACAACATTAATACACTGTTGTAATTGTACCCGAGAATATCATATTTAAAAAGAATATATTGCAGTTTTTATATAGTTCACAGTACGTTTCGCATTTGCTTTCTTGCCTTACCTGTCTGTCAGCTTGTCTGTCTGACATTTAACGTATAAATAAATATACAGTAAATGTCCTGGTTAAAAGGTGAATACACAACCACGCTCTGTTGTTAAAGTCACACGAGCATAATCACACAATATGAGTAGAAAACAGTTTATTATATAAATTCAAAATATCACTTTAGATTAAAGGTATTATAGACTAGAGCAACCTAAACATTTAATCATTGCTCCCGAAAACACTCATTCCCCCACATGCCTGAGACCAAAAGGGAAGAAGAAAGAAATGCATTTTCTTAGTAGCCTGACTGAGATCTGCTAAAGAGGGGGCAATCCTAATGTTAGGTTTCTTACTTAACAGCTTACTCATGTCTCACTGAATCATAGGTGACCACAGTATGCTAAAGCAGAGAGAGTAAGAGAGGAGGGGGAGAGAAAAAAACTCCAGATCTGTAAGAAACCGAAAGCAAGAACAACAAATATATAAACAGTACGCGAGGCTCATATAGCATAAAGATATTTGGCTCAGAGTGGTGTTCACTGCTCCTCCAAGGTAAGCCAATCTTAAAAATATAGATACTTTAGATATGAGTTGGATGGTTTGACGGCATCTAAATTGAATTATTAATTTACATCTATATATTGATTTATATTTTATTTTTGGATTTACTGTACCACCATGTGAGCAATATGTAAGATTTGTCACAGCAAGAAACTGTAGAGACAGATGCACTGTGTAGTGGCAGTGCATATACTGTAAATGTCTGAAACATTTTACTTTTATTTCTAGGACTCACTTACTGTTCAAGTCACACTTCAAGTAAAGGCTTGTCAGCTGCTGGTGTTTCTGTATACTTGAAAATGTCAAGTATTAGTATAGTAGTATACAGTGACGGCTGGTGGTGATATTGTGTGGGGGGGCTGACAAATGCATTGTACCCATCAATAGTTTGCGCTGCAGCAGCAACAGCATCATATCAGATACCAAGTTACAGCAACACTTTATATCTTATTATAACAAGTTCTCTAGAAT